>NDFZ01003599.1:0-31574 GCA_002192655.3 Mamestra configurata
AAGAATTAGCCTTCTGGCATTTTGGATCTAAGACTGCATTTTTACCCACATCATAAAAAGGAGGAGATTCTCCATTCGGTTGTGTTTTTTTTTTGTGATTGGTCCCATAGAAATTTCATGAAAATCGTTTCAGTAGTTTATTTTTTAAATCATAATAGCTGGAAAAAATTTCATCCAAGTAAACGAAATGACTTTCCAGTGGTGTTGCTAAGGTGTGGGATACAACCAAAAAAACAAAAAAAAACTTTAATGACAGTCGTTTTTTAAATCTTTTAAGTCGTAGTGTGTATTCTTAACCTTCAAACGCAGAGTAACTGCAAGCCAGGCATTATTGACGAACTTTTAGTACATCGGTACCGAAACTTCTCCAAACGACATGAAAAAACACAAACATGTTATAATACCTACTATAAATTACCTATCTAATCATAATCAATAGGTACAGACGATGATATTATTTTAGTAATCAGTAAAACAAAAAATCCCAAAGACATCCTCTTCAAAAATATGTAATTGACTTCCTCGGTTCTCTATAAAAATTCCAATCCTTTATAGAGTTCAATCATCTTAAAACACAATTTATTTTCCTTCCCCTAAAATTCGAAATTACGTTCTCGCATCGGCGGGCGTCGAGATTTGATATTTATTACCTTTCAGCTAGATCTCGCTGTGGCATTGCCTGAAATAGCTTGTCTGAAGTTTGTAAAAGAAACATCTGTCTTTAATATTTACTGCAGTGATTTCAAATAGAGCTCGATATGTATTCAGGGTCCACTTATGGTTTCGATGTTTTAAAACCATCATGATTCCGGTGTGAGTGGGAAACAGAACTACTGCTAGGTACCATCCGCACATGGTCGATATCCCGACTTGTCGTACTCAGTGCTTCTCCTCCACATTTATTATGCGCACAGACAAAGTGTGGAACTCTCTGCTAGCGTCTGTGTTCCCTTCCACATATAACCCATCTGCCTGCAAAACCACGAGTAAACACGCATCTTTTGAGCACGCTCACTCCATCACTTACCATCAGGCGTGATCGAGGTCAAGAGCAAACCCATTCGACAATAAAAAAAAACTATACAAGACGCATAGTTCAATCTCTGGTCACGGTGGGGGGCAGGTCTTGATATTCGAAGACATCTCACTGATAAGAGGCCTTTGTCCCAGAATTGAAAAGTAAGGCTAATAATGCTCCAGTATTGCGGAATTTGTTCGAAAGAGTCACCGCGTCTCTGGAACGCAATGGGCTTTAGGAGGAACACGGATGAGTTTTAGTCAGTAAAAGTCTGTCACACTCTTCCGCTGCACCCAGAGCGGAAGAAGTCGTATAAATTAAGCTGTCTTGTATTGTCTTTCTTAACTTTTTCTCGTTTTAAACCAATTAGCTAAATACAGAATCTAGTGGTTGTTCGTCCTATTTAGGTATCTGTGTATGTCACCGGAAAATTACAGACTCCTTAAGATCGTCATAAATCTTTATTAGATTATAATTTATCGATAAATTATGAAAAAAAACATTTTGTAGGTATATCATAAATTCCATCCAAATTCTATAGTTTCCAATATATCGTGCCTTATTCAGAAAATATGGTTTACAATTTCACGCGATATTTTTCAATCTTACGGCGTTTGTAATTTTCCGGTGACATACTTATACATTGATTTTCTCAAACGAAAACACTATCACTGTAATCTCACGCAACTACCACGGTTCTACTAAAGGTCCGCATATATTTTGTGCCACATATCTAAGTTTTAAGGAGCTCATTTACAAGGTTTTAGATAACGCACACAACATAAGGTAGGCTTCCAATTTTACATAGTGTAGCCGAATGCAAATAAGTACCAGTATTTTAAATTGAGCGACTGCCTATTTGACTTATACAAACCAGTAGTTGGATAACACGATATCCCTTAGCGAGATCGGTGGCATTTTTTTGGCTTCTGTCTACCGACGACTGTTAAAGATCTAGAAATGACAGCCGGGATCAACAGCGTAACATGTTTTCCGGGTCACGGAAGAATCTCGGTTTGTTAAGATCGTAACCCATCCACAAACCGACCTCGTGAATCGTCAGCAGTCAATCTTAGAAATATACACCATCATTTTATTATCTGATCTAGGTACTTACATGCCTTGAATAGAACACTAGAACTTTGTGAAACACCTTCAATACACTATTTTTTTTTTACTGATATATTCCAATATCTACTCACCACGTTCCAAAATTGAAAAAAACAAACAAAAAAAAATGGACCGGCCTTAGCCGAATCCCCGCCACACTGAATATTTTACAGTAAGATTATAGTTATCAACCAATTCATAAAGATAATAGTAGCATTAATTTCTAATCAATGAGATAGAAGAATAATAAAATTTAGATAAATATTATATGATAAGATTTGAAATAATTAGTCTGAATAATAATTTGAATTGTTCATAAATTCCCAAGTATGTTCAGTAAAACCGCGTCAACGTCATGAAAACATTAACTTCATTAATACACACATAGTTAATTAGCATTAAAGTAAACTTTCATTCCAACTTGTTTGTATGGATTGACAGCTCACTTCATGTTCACTTCACCTAAGCTTACACGGTGAGACGTTTACAGAATCGCACTGTAGAACGCTAGCCCTACGTAACTTTTAAAACCTTTTGCTTCGCTTACGTTCATTCAGCTGGCCATAAATACTCGCTGAAAAAATATAAAACGAAATTTGTACAGCAGAAAAATAACCGCAGCGCCATCTATCTATCCTATCAGCAACGAATTACCAACAAAATCCTGCATCGCGCAAGCAAAGTTCTCAGTACAATTTG
Source organism: Mamestra configurata (assembly GCA_002192655.3). NCBI lineage: Eukaryota > Metazoa > Arthropoda > Insecta > Lepidoptera > Noctuidae > Mamestra > Mamestra configurata. Next base: position 2,828 of record NDFZ01003599.1, read on the forward strand.
AACATAATATACAACAGTCCGAATATCAACTATCGGGCAGTTGGCCACCAGACACAACAAACGTCTGGACGGAGGATCCTCCCTTTTCAATGGAGGTTTGCGGGACTTTACGCCCTGTACCGCATATCTCTATATGTGCACCAGTGCGATTCTGTAAAAACTTTCACCGTGCAATCTTAGGTGAAGTGACTTTGAAGTGAACTGTGAATCTTCTTTATGCTATTGATTGATACTTCGCTTCACCTATATTTAAGGTGAGATTTTTACAGAATAGTTTAGCAGGTATTTCTGATTACACTTATTTATGTCGAAAATGAGATAGTAACCTATTTGCCTATAAACTCATAATAGTACCCCGAATAAATTGTAACCTTATTCAACTATCGAACATTTGGGTAATTATGACGAATTATAATTTCCCAAACTGTTTTTTTCTTTCTTTTTATGGTAGATAGATAACGCTGTGTGTTATACACTGTCGTTGTACCCGTAAGTTCCATTATTTTTATGACTGTCGATGTTTGACTTATCATTCATCAGTCTATAATAAGTTAACAATTTAACTACCTTTTTACCACGATTTTTAAGTGAATTGAGTAATTCGACGTGATTTCCTTACTACTCAAGTAATTATTGATCCATAATAATAAAACTGTCGTTTGTGTGTTGTTACAGCTGCAGATAAATGGTTAATCAACAAAAAAAAAAAATAAGACATAGATGTACTTGCCGTATTTTTATTAATAATCGCATTCAAACCTCAGAATCAATTGNGTTACAGCTGCAGATAAATGGTTAATCAACAAAAAAAATAATAAGACATAGATGTACTTGCCGTATTTTTATTAATAATCGCATTCAAACCTCAGAATCAATTGGTTGACATTCATTTTCCCTAAAATGAAATTACGACTTGATTCTAAATGTTTAATTAGGTGTGACTTGACAGAAGCACATCGATCCAAGCCCCCCAGAAACTGATGGACGCGTTACAAATCACCCTCAGCAGTATGCTGCAAATAGGTAGATATTATATTCATGTAAGACCAGAGGAGGAATTCTCGTATTTTCTAGGAGCATTCGCATAAGCACCACAGTCGCCAACTGACCATGAATCTGAACTCTTTCTAGGTACGAGAATTGACCTCCGGAATTGTTTTGTCTCGAAAAAATCAAATCATCTACCTATAGCTTTTCTAAATTCAAAACCGTTCAGAAACTCACTCAACTTAGCCCATCAACCTTTTTGAAAATTCGAATTCTGAATTGAAATCTTCCCCGTCCGCCATATTTATTGAATTTATATTCAACTGATTTGGAACTTCATTTTCTTGTCACCGAATCGATTTCTATCTTATTTTTAAACCCCAATTGCTGTCAGTAATTTTTTGAAGAGAATATTTTTCCAGTCAACCAATCCATGGAGACTTAATTTTATAAAAGCGAAAGTAAGTAATTCTGTTTATGTTACGTTTTTCACGTCCAACGACTAAACGTAGGTATTTGGATGAAATTAATACGTAGGGTAGACGATGTCCTGGATTATGACTTTATTTATTTATTTGGATCTCCAACAAAGGATTCACAGAACAACACAAGCCACAGTGATACAGGAGGTTCATTTACGTGTGCTCCTTCAGCTATAGGAGACCACAGCATGCACATATAACTAGGTTTAAAAAACAGATTAATTTTACGTACACAGAATTAAATAGGATAAGATCATTCCATTAGGCACATTAAACAAAAAAAATATGACATACGATACGTTTTTTATCCCGGGAATATGTTCTCTCGGGATACTTCCGACTTTCACGTGAGAAAAGCCGCTAGCAGAAACTAGTCCTAATCCTTATCCTCCAAACTAAATATTAATAATGATAAATTTTTAATGCGTAAGCAAGTCTGTTTGTTACGCTTTCCCGCCTAAATAGCTGAACTAATTTTTATGAAATTTGGTACAGAGGACCCCTGGATACGGTTATAGGCTACTTTTTCACCGCGACCCAAAAGTTACCGCGGCCCTGGAACGAAAAGAGCATTAGGAGGAACACGGATGGGTTTTTAGTCTGTAAGAGTCTCACACTCCCTCCCGCTCAGCCCAGAGCGGAAGGAGTCATTACCCGTCATTAAAAAATAAAGTCTACTTTTAGGAGAGCGAAGCTGCGGGCGAAAGCTAGTAGTATAATTTCTATACGAATGGATGGATATCAAATAAAAAAAAACCACATAATTGGCTTTTCATTTCCTCCTCACCCACGGCTCGTTCACTTTCATCACGATTCGTTCGCGACTAGAATTAATAATTTTATGTGTTCATATAACGTAACACGAATACAGTACACTTTCTATTACATCGATTACGTTGTGCATGAGTATCGATGCAAATAGTGCGTTGATTATACTCGGATAAAGTAAGGGTCAATTAAACCGTCAGCAGCAAATCAGCAATAAATAGTAGACACTATGGTAAAACAATGGCGTCACACCTGATTAAGCCCGCGAGGCCCTCGAGATGATGATAGATATTTCATATTTATGTCTATAAATTGGTTTCAATTATCGTTTTACTCGTTAAAAAAGGCTAGTTGGGACCAGTAGCTTTTCCAACTATTTTGAGAATAAAAAAACTACAAGCACTAATAAAAAAACACATATGTAGCTATCTTTAAAAATGGTCCAGTCTGCAGGCAACATCTTGGGCAAAACATATAGATAACATAACATATACACATCTATGACCTAGACTAGAGTCAAGAGCAAACCCATATTCAATAAAAAAATATATAGGCCCACGCAGTGTGAGCGGACCTAATGCAGTCAGTGCAAGCATTAAAAGTAAATAAGTAATCTTGNATCTTGTTGCTCAAATCATTTGTTGGCTTAGATATGTAGTTCTCGAAGACAATAGTAAGTAGAACGTTTAACAAAATCGTGTTGTTTTTNGTTGCTCAAATCATGAGGCTTAGATATGTAGTTCTCGAAGACAATAGTAAGTAGAACGTTTAACAAAATCGTGTTGTTTTTGTCACGACTCCACTGTAGGTACTATTGACGCTTTTCTTGTTTATAACATGGTGTTGAAACGTGAATGTGAACCTAGGCTATTATTTACTATTCAACAACACTTATGGCTTAAAAAACAGTTATTTACTTAACAATACTGTTACTGTCAATATAACAACATGTTTGTTAATAAAATACTAACGAAAATGACTCATGACGGTGGTTCCCCGATTGTTTGTGTCATTGTTAATAATGTCAACATAATATATTCAACGTATATCATCATTGTATAACATACAAATATATATTTAAGTAAACAAAACATACTATGTATATTTTGTTTACTAATATCTATTTTTTCTCCAAATCTATAAAGTACTCAGATTCACCTTTTTTTTAACGACGGCAAATTATCAAATGACTCTTTCCACATTGGGCTGAACGGAAGGAGTGTTTTCTTCTTTCATGACATCTATACCTATTAGTCATCATAACGGTTCAGATCATCTATCTCACAGTCTTCGTTTCTTTGGTCTTCGCCTACTTCTATTCTTGAAAACCTCTCAAAAACAAGATACTACAATAGATTACAAAGTAGCTAGAGAAACCACAATATGTTACCTAAGATCACAAGTGCTTTGATTGTAAAAATCACAACAGAAAACCTTGGCTTACATATTCAAGTATTGAGTCAAGGACGCATCGTTGCCTTTTTGCATTTAAAATAAGTATTTTATTTTACACCTGTATTGTATCAAGCGCAAAAAGGCAAATAGAACAATAAGGCACTCCGCAGACGGAACAACTTTAGTTGAAGCAACCACACATTTTTGAATGTTTTCGTAAACGGTTTCCGATTACAGCAATACGCTTGATACAATACAGCCACGATTTACGTTAAGCAAAACTCTAACAAGACGCTGTGGGGATCGGTGAAGGAGTGAAGTAGTGACTTGGCACTCTCCGTCCACACTCTCACACATGTTGCTTTTGTTGGTTGTTGTTTTGTCACCGAGAGTGGCAACCAAAAACTGCTGCCGATTATCCAAATCAGCGACTTAATTTGCTATGTTTCAGTTTCTCAAAAGTATATGAAAATCATTAGAAACAGCTAATTGCGAGTTGCTTGCAGCCACGACTTGGGGATCAAAGTTGCTCCGTCCGTAGAACACCTAACATTTGTAGACAGTTGAAACTATCGTCATGGTTATTTTCTTCGCAAATTGTCGAGACGGCAATCAAGTTAAATAGGTTTGTAATTGAGTTGGTCAACTATTAAACTTTACTGATATGCCTAACTCTTTTAGTATGGTGAGAGTCGTTCTGAATTTTAAAGGTTCTTTTAAGTAGAAATGCCTAATAAAGATCAAGACAAAATTCGAATGCCTAAACTAAAGACCAATTCTCGTAAGTCAAAGTCAAAGTCGCAATACCATTGCAGTGAAAATTAAAAACCTTGTCAAAATGTAAAAAAAACTAATGGTGTTTTTGGTAGTTTGCGACTAAAATACGCGAATTGCCCCTTCGAAGCAATAATGATGAAATTAAGAACTAAATAACAATTGTCTATTGTTTGCTGAAAATAAGAATTCATCATACAAAGCCACTTACCTCAAAAGATGACTCCATGATAATGAAAAACTATCAGAAACTTGCTATTAAAATCACTGTTGAAAATTCAACTACCCTCAGTCACTGTAGTATGTAGGTATCTTTCTACCGAACTGAAAACATTTAAGAGAAGCTAGGTTTACTGAAAACGATTTCAGAGTATCAATATTTTATCCTTCTATTGTTCTACATTTAACTGATACGATCTGCTCGAGAACTGTACTGACAATGAGTTTATCTCATCACCGTGCTTCGGTAATCTAAATCACAAGTGTCCCTTATCTTGTCCGAGTAGGCATCCAATGATCCATCATTGTTTTATTGAGTTGCATATCTCTGACTATTTTCTTCTATAAACACAAGATTTTTTCCTTTTCTCTTTGCTTTTTCGTACTTTTGAAACTTGATGACAGTGAAAGTAGGTACCTTTTAAAAGGTACGTATGCTTCTTAACGAATGATTATAATTAGATCAGCAGATTGGCCACCTTTTGCAATCATATAAACGAAGGAACATAAAATGATGAATGAAGATAATCTGACACCAGTCTTGCCAAGGAGTACCGTGTTACCCAGTTAATGGGTTGTGGAGGTCAGGTAGGCAGCCACTCACGTAAAATATTGGTATTCAGCTGAATCCGGTTTGACTGGAAGCCGACCCCAATATAGTTGGGAAAAGGCTAGGCCGATGATGATAAACGAAGAAACAGACTAACAAACAAAACAACATTTCCTCTTTAAAATATTACTTTGGATACAGATTTTTAGTTACCTCCTCAGACCTATGTAGGTATACATTTAGGCACTATACTTTCAGGGCATATCATTCTACAAATTTATAAGCAACGTTCGCATTTACATCTCAGTAGCAAATTGTCGTGTGTGCTGTGTGCACGACTGTACGTGTACCTTCGCGATTTGCGCCATTTTAATTGTTTTTATGTAGCGATGTCCGACTTTCGGTACCTCGGGTCGCTTGTCCAGGGGGACGGCGATATAGACCGAGACGTAAAGCACCGGATCAACGCAGGATGGATGAAATGGCAACAGGTCACTGGAACAACTTGCGTCCCACGGATGCCCCTCAAGTTAAAGGAGAAAATCTATAAGTCCGTGATAAGACTTGTCGTACTGTATGGATCAGAATGTTGGGCTGTGAAAAAGACGGATGAGAAAATATTGCATGTAGCGCAGATGAGAATGTTGAGATGGATGTGTGGAGTATCGAGAATGGATAAAGTGAAGAATGAGTTCATTAGAGGTAGCTTAAAGTGGCGTCAATAACGGAAAACTTGAAAGGGAACCGCTTATCTTTGTATGGTCATGTGAAGAGNATAATGATGAAATTAAGAACTAAATAACAATTGTCTATTGTTTGCTGAAAATAAGAATTCATCATACAAAGCCACTTACCTCAAAAGATGACTCCATGATAATGAAAAACTATCAGAAACTTGCTATTAAAATCACTGTTGAAAATTCAACTACCCTCAGTCGCTGTAGTATGTAGGTATCTTTCTACCGAACTGAAAACATTTAAGAGAAGCTAGGTTTACTGAAAACGATTTCAGAGTATCAATATTTTATCCTTCTATTGTTCTACATTTAACTGATACGATCTGCTCGAGAACTGTACTGACAATGAGTTTATCTCATCACCGTGCTTCGGTAATCTAAATCACAAGTGTCCCTTATCTTGTCCGAGTAGGCATCCAATGATCCATCATTGTTTTATTGAGTTGCATATCTCTGACTATTTTCTTCTATAAACACAAGATTTTTTCCTTTTCTCTTTGCTTTTTCGTACTTTTGAAACTTGATGACAGTGAAAGTAGGTACCTTTTAAAAGGTACGTATGCTTCTTAACGAATGATTATAATTAGATCAGCAGATTGGCCACCTTTTGCAATCATATAAACGAAGGAACATAAAATGATGAATGAAGATAATCTGACACCAGTCTTGCCAAGGAGTACCGTGTTACCCAGTTAATGGGTTGTGGAGGTCAGGTAGGCAGCCACTCACGTAAAATATTGGTATTCAGCTGAATCCGGTTTGACTGGAAGCCGACCCCAATATAGTTGGGAAAAGGCTAGGCCGATGATGATAAACGAAGAAACAGACTAACAAACAAAACAACATTTCCTCTTTAAAATATTACTTTGGATACAGATTTTTAGTTACCTCCTCAGACCTATGTAGGTATACATTTAGGCACTATACTTTCAGGGCATATCATTCTACAAATTTATAAGCAACGTTCGCATTTACATCTCAGTAGCAAATTGTCGTGTGTGCTGTGTGCACGACTGTACGTGTACCTTCGCGATTTGCGCCATTTTAATTGTTTTTATGTAGCGATGTCCGACTTTCGGTACCTCGGGTCGCTTGTCCAGGGGGACGGCGATATAGACCGAGACGTAAAGCACCGGATCAACGCAGGATGGATGAAATGGCAACAGGTCACTGGAACAACTTGCGTCCCACGGATGCCCCTCAAGTTAAAGGAGAAAATCTATAAGTCCGTGATAAGACTTGTCGTACTGTATGGATCAGAATGTTGGGCTGTGAAAAAGACGGATGAGAAAATATTGCATGTAGCGCAGATGAGAATGTTGAGATGGATGTGTGGAGTATCGAGAATGGATAAAGTGAGGAATGAGTTCATTAGAGGTAGCTTNCTTAAAGTGGCGTCAATAACGGAAAACTTGAAAGGGAACCGCTTATCTTTGTATGGTCATGTGAAGAGGAGGGATGAAATGCACGTAACTAAAAGAGTTATGAATATAAATCTGGATGAATGGACAGGGAGAGGGAGGCCAAAGAAAAAATGGATGGATTGTATTAGGAGTGATATGAAAGAAAAGGGAGTTAGTGATAGCGTGACGGGACAGAATGGAAGAAAAAAACGTGTTGCGCCGACCCCAAGTAACATGGGATAAGGGCAGGAAGATGATGATGTAGCAATGTTCGTTTGTTTTATGGTCTACATATTACATCGATCGTGTCTAAAACGAGAGTAGAGTAAGTAGAATCTAGTGCCCGGACCTTCATTGTTGGTGCTTAGTGTAACCATGCAATGTGCATGCCACAAACACCAATAAATTATTAAGATTAGGGTAATAAAACAAACTTCTTGAATTAAACTAGGGAGTCTTGTAAGTTCTAATCTTGAAGACAAGCACTTCATTTCTTAAATTCCTAACATAAAACAAGGAAAATAGATTTAAAAGTATAGTACTCTATCTTCTTATTAACTTTAATAGCTCCATTCATTAAAGAAAATCTCTCTCATCTCCATTGAAATTGTTCCAACTTGTTTATTTAGTAAAGTCATTATGAACTGAATCAGTCTTAATTTTCTTCGCGACTTCGAGACAAGAACCTTGTGCTCGATTCATTACCATTGACCTGGGGTGAAGAAATCTAATTTTGTCGTTCGTATTAGATTTGGAACTAGTTGATTCGATTTCTTATTACATTATTCGCCTACACTAGTATTCAAAGACGGATAGAATGCGTTTCGTAACTTTTGAAGTTTCTGTTTCATTCTTGTCTTGCCTTTTTCTTTTATGTCTTTCTCGCAGGCAACTAACTAAACTAAACTAATCAGCTGTTTCATTAAAAGCCTAGCCTTGACATAAGTGACATGGGCATGTCATTAAACGATATTGAACCAAAGATGTCACCGCATGTAGTTGAAAAGGCTAGGCAACCAATTAAACGGCTGATTAATCTATTTGGCTGCGACATCTTCACTAACCTTTGGGTAAATATCTTACCAATATCTTACCGAGACTCGTACGCGCCTCGGAAATAACGTAAAGTCGTTGGTCCCGGCTGTTATTTGTAGATTTTGAAAGTCGTTCCGGGTAATCAGGAAATCTGGCACTTGTCAATCTCTGGTCTTGCCAAGGAGTATCGTGTTACCTAGTCACTACCCAGTTACAGGTCAGACAGGCAGTCGTTTCGGTATAACAATACTGGTATTCAGCTGTATTTCATTGGAATGGAAGCCGACCCCAGGAAAAGGCTAGGCAGATATTTAGGTACCTCTGACCATTTATTCTATCCTTATAAAAACTTTTTTACCAAAAAATACAACCGACTTCCAAACATTAACCACTACAAAGTACAACATAACTTTAATTTTGGAATTCGGTGTTTCTGATGTGGTTTCTTCGTTTCTGACACCGACTTTCAAAATTTAGTTTGTACTTTGTAGTTGTTTTTGTTTGGAAGTCGGTTGTTGTTAAAGCCTTTTTATTTTTCACTTTTAGTGCTATCCCCCAAAAATTCCAACCATATTAATTAAATTGTCTATTCCCGATGTTATTCAACATCTCTACAAAATTTAAATGGGACAATTTCGGAATAGGTAAACTTCTTTCGAACAAAATAAGATTTTTTCAAATCTATATACATGACGAAGTTATGACTGAACATACATAAAATAATATAAACATCCGAATTGACATCTCCTCTTTTTTTAATTTAGTTAAAAATGTGAAAGCCTGTTCATTTGGGTGTTACGATGTTCGGGTGTTTGTATCAATCACGCCTTAACGGCACAACAGATTTGGAAGATACTTGGCCCACGCATAAACAATGGCCTGGATCTTGATTAGGAAATAACGTCAGTGAAGTTCTAACAGTGCGTAAGTCAAAAATGTCTACTGCACCTCCTGTGCAGTAGACATTTTTTACTTACGCACTGTTATTATAGTGAACGAATATTTTATTATATTAAATACTCTGCAGTAATAAATACAATAAAATATTCGTTAGCAACCCTTGATGTATATATATTTGGAAACAAGATTCTAAATCAGTCAGATCAGCTATCTCCTTTCTGATTGGTCGTATAAAATCGCATGGACTATTTTTATCGAATGACATTAAATGTTAAAACCCGTCAAAAATGACTTACGCACTGTTAGAACTTTACTGACGAATGCTATTTTTATACCGGTATTACGTGCTTTGGAGATCATTCTCGACCGTTCCGTGGGCAGACCCGCTTGCAAAAGCTATTCAAATTATGCTCAACAGATTATAGCCCCATGGGATACTGAAGGGAAAATGCGTACATTATGCGCTCGCACAAACTTCAAACTGTCATCACTAACGAAACATTAATGCCTCGCTCTTCAACCCTGAAGGGATGGGGATGGGTAGTAAAAAACATTTCATTCACAGATGAGAAACAGGGAGGTGCCCTAACAGACGTTGCACAGCAGAGGTTCTAGAATAGTATTTTAAGAGGTTACGCCACGGTTCTGCTTACATGTGATGACCGGAATGGATTAGTGACCTCACTATAACCACCCCGGTGCTCAACCAAAAGCACAAGATACCTTTAAGCACAATATGTCAGACTTGTGGGTTTCTTACTGCCAACAACATCCCCAAAACTCGAAAAGTTATAACTAAAGTAGTACCCCATCTACAACCAAGTGCAAGTTCACACGGCAAATATCGATAAATCCTCACGATAATTTCATTTAGCCAGCGACAAGTCACGGGCAACATTAATAACATTACCATTAAATATGATAAAGTAATTTGCAGCGTATAATCGCCTTAAGTTCCCGCAGGCACCTCGGGAACTTATAAATGAATTAGGTCAGTTCCCACTACAAAATAATGAGTTAATGTGATTAACGCGACTCTCATGAGGACTGCTCTCCTGGTAATTATTTTCTGTCTCGTAAAAATAATTAAATTTACTGAAAGAAATTTCCACGCAGTGCAATTTTTAGTGAGTTTAAAATAATATTTCTGCGGTGGGTAGATACCTAATCGGTTTTGAAGAAAGAGATAATTAAGGTTTTGTGAAAAACTGTAATAATAACTTTTCTTTCTTTCCTAGATAGGTACATTTAGTATTACTGCATCTCTTGCTGTCTGGTTCTCTGTCACTTCTACTCTGTCAACTTTGGCATGAAAACCTGACAAACTTGGTCATTCAAGTAGAGCTCAAATTCAAAAACCGTGTGCCAGACTTTAGACTAGGTGATCATGGAGGAAGAAGATAAAGTGTACTTATACTCTTATATTTATAGTTTGTTCCACTAAGTTGGTCAGATCTTGAAATTTAAATACAAAGACTTAATAACACTATCTTGAACCCCCATTACTCCACTACATCTATTGTCACTTAAAAATTCAAACTCCTCATCACCGCTCCCTCACATTATGTACGAATATAGCTCGGAGATCCATGTCACAGCCACCCTGATGATCTCCGGAGACCCGTCCGTATGAATGTTACATACCTCACTACCTGCCGGAAAGTGGCTCGACGTAGGCACGCAGAGACGCGGAGAATGGATGAATAACGAACAAACCTTTGTCAAAGATCGCTCTCAGTGCCAGTGATCCAATAGTAGGTATGACTGGAATAGAACAGGTAAATATTTTACTAGCTTGAAGAATACGATTTTTGGGAGGACTTTGGCTAACTATTTTCAATTCTTTTTAAACATAGTTTGCTGCAACGTTGGTGTTAGTATCTCAGACGCAATCTGCCAAAAACAATTCCATTTTCCCTACATTTTGACAACTTTTTGAGATTGATAGTCGCTGAGATGATAATGCATTTGTAAGTTTTTAAGTACGAGAATCGACATTCAGTAGTAAGGTCCGAATTCTAAATTGAGTATTTGGAGTTATTAAAGTTTCAAACCGTATATTATCCGGCTAAAGTGAAGTTTGACAATACTCAACTTCAAATCCTTAATACAAAAACCCGGGGTTAGACAGTAAGGAAGTAATATTTTTTTAAATGCAGTTAAACTAGTTTTGAGTAGGTAGTACGAATAGGCCTTCGGGCCTCAGAACAAGTTCTCGTAAATAACATTATCTATATCTACACTAATATTATAAAGAATAAAAATTTGTATTTTGTGTGTGTGTGTATGTTTGTAATGAATAAACTCAAAAACTACTGTACCGATTTATTAAATTCTTTCACCACTGGAAAGTTACATTACCAGCGAGTAACATAGGATATATTTTATCCCCGTATTCCCACGGGAACGGGAACTACGCGAGTGAAACCACGTGACGTCCGCTAGTCCTAAATAAAACGTTTGCGCTGCAACGTTGATGTTTCTATTTACATCGCATTTACATTGTTATGCTGTAACATCTACTAAAGATACACGTAACTAATAATGATGGTGGTAAATAGAGCGTGAAGATAGTCTTTCCTCATTTCCTGTCGAATATGGGACAAGTGGCAACAACAAAACAGTACATACTAACGGAGAACATGAATAAAAACACGCACTACTTAAGCCAAGTTCACACTTGACCCAGATTAAATAAAAGTAGTTGTTTCCACGGGGTTGCAGTTCAGAATATCTTAAAAAGTTATGGATGATCTCCTAGAAACGTTTTTCTGTAACTATAACGGTTAAGGAACCTGCCCTTAGATCTTGTGTAGATTTTGCCTTTTTTTTTTAAACATTGCCCCACACTGGGAATTTCTCCTGCATCGTGAGTGCGTTTACAAACATATAATCTCACGTACACAAAAAGCCAGACCCGGAACAACTATCTGTAGGTCATACAAATATTTGTTCCGTGCGGGGATCGAACCCGCGACACACAGCGCAGCAGTCAATCGCTCAACCACTGCACCAACCGTGTCGTCACCAATTATTGTTAGTGTGGTTTTTAATCTATGAAGAAGATTGTATTCGGATCAGTACTTCTTTTTTGCATTGCCGATAGGCTCGCGTTTAACCACAGACACATCACAGAGATTAATTTAAAACGGACCTACGTACGTTCCGAGGCGACTAAGAGGACTCACCAATGAATGGGCAGCAGCATTCCCTGTGCATTGCAACAGCTACACTGCGATTGCCAACCCGCCTGCCAAGCGTGGCGATTATGGCAAACCTTGGGGGAGGCCTATGTCCAGCAGTGGACATCTTTCGGCTGATATGATGATGACGTGTATTTTGTTAGATTAGATAGATATAGTATTAGTTTTTACGTTGTCTTTAATGGCTCATACTCGTCCTAATTTATACAATGGCAACAGCTGTTTATAAGCAGCAATATTAATACCTAGTCTGAAATAACCAACATGCTGAACGCAGAAAATTAAATTTTAAGGGCACTGTTAGATCTGAACCGTACATGTCTTATAGTATCGTAACTCACCCAATAATTATATGCACCGGTTACTAGCTAACTTAAAATCACGAGATCATGAATACTAACAACACCATAAAAAATGCTCGTAAAGGAAAACGTAGCTCACCGCTTGAGTAAATTCTCGTCACCAAGTAACAGTGAACACACAGCTTAACGTTTCCCGTCTCTTTGACAAAGTAATATTAATTCCGTAGAAAAGAAGATTAATACTATTGTAATCTTCTTCGCGCGTCGGCAAATAAAGCAATTTGTTCGCTCGGTTTAATCTGTTTTTCGTGAAGAAGAATCTGGCCTGGAAAGAGTCAAGTGTCTTGAGTATTTTAAGGGTGACAATACAGTAATAAGATCTGGAACTGATTTTGTGGTTTCGTTTATACTGTGTTAATAGTTATTCATGATACTAGTGCGGTAAGTTGGTTTTTACAAACGAGTAGACGAATGTAAGTTACGATACTTACTAACTTATCATAGTCACGAGTTTGTAAAAACCAATTTCCACACGTGTCATACAACGTTTTTCAACACATTTACGAGAAAACAGTACACTAATGAAACAAACTTATTATTTTTAGATATCATTCGGAAAGTCGCAACAATCTTTGACGTTCCTTTTATGAAAATAGCGCGAATTTGCAAATGGTGCCACGTGCGCGTGGTGAAAACTAGAACTTAATTTTTCGCCTTATTTCCGCTTTAGTATTAAAGTGAGACAAACGTATTGAGCAAAAGCGCTTCCAACGAAGTTCGATCACTCAGCTTATTTATTGTAGTAATTTGAAACTCCTTGGTGTTTTTTTTTTTTTTTTTTTAATTGAAATAAAAAAAAACGTAATGGATATGCGCGGCGCTATACAAGGAGTGCGGTAAAATAGGTACTTAGGTGAGAGTACTTATTTTACCGTACGTAATTTTTAACTTTCGAACACTGTATACAGGCTTTGTAAATGCATTTCTAGAGCAAATGTGTTGAAAAAGATATTTCGAAGTTATCTATTCACCCCTCACTTGGTCGTTGTATAGAAACCTTGCCTTGTTAGTTAGATAGTATGTATGGGTCACATCTTGTAACTTACTAAGTTTAAAAGAGTTGACCCCACCGATTGAACTGAAAGCTCACACTTTTGGTTAAGATGACCATACACGGTTAGCTTAGTAACATAGTTCTCTAAGATAACGACCCGATTTTTTTTTATGCAACCCCGTAACATGGGTTTGCTGAGAAAATACAATGAATTGCTTGTTTTTTAAAAAAAGCTTCATTATTTTTTACTTTACTAGCCTTTGTCCGCGACCTCGTACGCGCATATCCCGTTTTATACCCATTCCTGTATTTTTACCCGTTCCCGTATAGCCTAGGTATAGCCCTATATTCCTCATGAATGTGGCTATCATATACAAAATAATTTTCGAAATTCGACTGGTAGCGCGTTCAAACAAAGAAACAAACAAACTCTTCAGCATTTTTATATTACAAGTATTTATATAGATTTCTATAGTATTTATTTCTTTTTAGTTGATGATGGCCACATTCATGAGGAATGCTATAGGCTATACGGGAACGGGAAAAAACGGGATACGCGTACGAAGTCATGGGCAAAAGTTAGTAAATATATTTTGTATGATTGTAATCACTGAGCATCGCTTATATTGATGAAGAAAAGGGATCATTACGGAGATAGTCCAATATAAACTTTCATCTGTAACAGATAACTTCTTTCTTTGTAACTTTCAAGAGTTTAGTTAACCACATTTATTGAGGTTTCCAATCACAATGATTCCATGAACATCAAAACCTTGATGTATTTGTATATGCATCATGAAACTCAACTGTTTTTTTTTAATGAGTGGCGTCTCGCATTTCAGCCTATGAGGTTGTCGACTGCTTAACCGGGCTTGCCTGTGGTGGCCTTAATATAATATTAAAGCCTCCAGCCAGGCCTTATAAAAAACTTACAAACTAAGCGACTGCACGCTAAGGGTACCCCCTGTGGGGTACGGGCCTAGGCTTAGGGTGTCGCTAGGGGGAGGACAGCTAGGGACGGGCTGGATGGAACTAGAAACTCAACTGTTTTAAAATCTAAACCACACGTTCTAATTTACGATTCGATAGCGTAAACATTACTTGCAATTTATGAGCCAATTTTCTAATTAGTATTAGACATCAAGATGATGTCAGGATAGATTCAGAGCAATTGATCGTTCTGGATGCAACTGTTTAGCGTAAGACGATACTTGTGACCTTAATCATTAAATACCACATCTCCATGAGTCGGTCTTGTTAAGCAATCGCCAGCAGTGCAACAACGACCAATCTGAATTCTGAGCGAGACATTAAAATTACTGGTTCGTTCCTGTAAAACTAACTAACTAACAGAACTTCAATATACAACGTGTAACAGAATAAACGCAATACCTCTTAAGGGGTCATTGTACTCATCATTATGAACAACTTTAATTATGGGGCCATAATTATGACGCAAGGGTTGAACCCTTGCGTTTCTAGTTTTACAGGAACGAACCAGTAATTAACCAGTAGTTTTACAGGAACGAACCAGTAAGTTATCAGGACAGGAAGCCAGCTATCCATTTAGGTATATTCAATCAGTCCATATGAAAACAAGAACATGAAAACACCCCCGCTGAGTTACAATAAGGAAGCTATATCCATCGAAACCATACTGAGTTTATTTAGTTACACTATCGCGGTAACTAGGGCCCGACCGGACCCGTTCGTCCCAATCTTATTGAATTATCAACACTGAGTATTATTCACGACCCAAATTGAACCCGAGACCTCAGGGATCACTTTGGGCTACGGGGTAAATATACATTATGCATTAATATTATTTTGTTTGGTTTGTACAACCAACATGTTTTGGTCCTGCAACCTTAATAACAGTGTGGACTCAAAACATACTGCGTCGACTTCAAATTACTTGAGGTAAGGGGCAGGAGTATAATGTTAGGATGCGGAATTTGTTCAGGGTTGCGGAATTTGTTCGAAAAAGTCACCGCGGCCCTGGAACATAAAGGGCTTTAGAAGGAACACGGATGGGTTTTAGTCAGTAAGAGTCTGATACGCCCTTCCGCTCCACTCAGAGGGGAAGAAGTCATTTGATGATTGAGATGTTAGTATATTTTATTATATACTTATTCATGCTATGGAGGCCTTTATCGGAAGACAATCTTTGGTTTAAAAAAAACCGATCGTCAGCAACAAATGTAAATTTAACTATTGTTAAACAGCAATTAAGGCCAATTTTTTATTTATTTATTTTTATTCAAGCTAAGACAAGTGCGCACTTCAAAGAAAAATTGTTACCAAAAAATATGACTGATGACGATTTGTAAAGGAAAAAAAAATGACAATTTAACGGACTCTTAAAAAAAATATCTAATAACCTTCTGCGAAGAACCAACCATTATTCGGATCCATGAAATAAAAAAAAACAATTGAGGAAAGCTGGGCTAGAAACGACCATCCATAATTTCAAAAAACGATTTCTACAAAATCCCGAGAGGTTACCCTAATTCATAACATAGTACAAGCCGTTTTCATCCTAGATGAATATGGAGTAAAGTACCTATGTAGATGAACACCGGTAACTCGCTGTAATTTGAGAAAATTCAATTCTCTCTCCTTACTCAGAACAAAACCCATCTGTGAGGCACGCAACTTAGAAATTCAGTAATTAGGTTCTCTCATCAGTGTAGCCGGTGAAGCACAAAATTAGTTTGGGTGTCTTTAATTGGTATAATTTTATCTGATTGCAAAACCTGAGCTATTCCAGTGTCGTGTTGTATGTCGAACATTTCACTCGAAGCCCAATCTTGATTAAAATGGATTTCACTTTCGAATCCAATGCTTGAGATTTCGGCGTCTCCGTTGTTTTTAACGAACCAATTAATCAAAATGCCTCGTTATGCTGTTTTAATGGTTACCAATTAATTAAATTGAAGCGATTCTAATCGCACTTTAGTGAATGGGTTACGGGTTTTTCTTTCTACATTGTTTATAGAATTCGTGCCGTTATCTTCATGGGCTCACATGGTTAAATTAGTGTGGTTAGTATCTACATTGTTTATGTTAACGACATTACTCGTGTTTCTTCAATATTATTACAGTACATGCGATTGACGTGTTATTACTAAGACAAGGAGTTTAGAAACAATAATCTTCTATTGAACCATTGCTTTATTATTTCTGTGTCTTCGCACGGTATATTTTGAAAAGCCTTTCCTACTTGCCTTATGTCAAACATATGATTTATGATTGGTTTGTAAACATGGCTCGACAAACAGACTCTATTAGCAGTAACTCAGAGATAAAAGGAAATCGCAATGTTTTTGAGTGTTTACGTTGTTTTCTCGTTTTCGTTTTTACGTCCATCATTATGATTTGCGTTGACAGTGTTATGAAAATGTAATGGGCTGTAAATCTTCGGTGGAAAATGGCGAGAAAAGAAGATTTGTTTGTTTATTTAAAGAGAATTTGAAAATTCTTTGTCAAATGCTAGCGGCCTATTTTGCTCACTGTCGTTTATCAAGATACGACGCGTGTTTTTTAATTTTAAGAGCAAGTTCCTTACTTTACTTACGAGATCAATTCGTAAATAATACTCATAAGACAAGACACACGAGTCAATTTGAATATTAAATGAAATCATTTTATTACGGACCGATTTTTAAATAAACAGATAGATTTTACCTGAGGTATAAAATTGGCAGTTTAATAGCTTTTGTAGAGAAAATATGTCAAACAGCCATATTTTTTTCAGTTAAAATCTTTCTTCTTTTGCACGGCGTTTTGTCAAGGACTTGCATGGTTACGCAGTTTATACTGATTATATTGATGGCACCCAAAAATTTCACCTACATCGTGAGACAGAGGTCAACCAAAAGTCACACAAAAAAAAACATCTGTCAGATCTTATTCCGAACATTACTTTCAAAGCCAAACATTTACGAATACTAACGAAGATGATGAGCTACCGTTCACACATCATTTAACTGGCTTGTGGATAACTCATTTGACACGTCATTGGTCACGCTTGTTAACAACGCTATTTAATTGTCAAGACGAACGTGTTGCTGTTGCTAAATAAATAATACAGAATATTGTGCTTCATGCATATTCATGGGACTTGCTCTAGCTCACTCGCTGTTCTTTTTTTGGAGGATCCAAGATAGTTCAACCTTCTCTCCAGGACTTGTCAAGCTTCATTGACTCGGCGTTTACTGGTGGTCGACACACACGACGAGTTGTAGTGATACGGAGTTACAGTGTGAATGAAGGGCTGGCCTCAAATTCATCAGCGTCTCCGACATATCAGCAATAAATGTGGCTCCAATAAGCATCCCTCAAGCGTTGCTACTTGAACCGGTCCTTCCATCCCCACGTACTCAATAATATAATCTTAATCTGTTTGGACTGTACTACTACTACTGACCAACAAGCATTTGACCACTTTTTTACATTGCATTACCGCAGCCAGTAGCTCAATTGAATTATTTATATCAATTCAAGAAGTTGTCATTCAATGACATCAGCTCGTAAATATGCCTTTGTTTTCAACACTTTAATGACCAGTGTGTACGATATACAGCTGGCACGATGCGGTACTTTTTTCTATTAAATCACCGTGACAGAACAATAAAACATGCAACAACGTCTTCTTTTACGAACACTGTTTATTTGTATGTAGACCGTACAAAGAAAAAAAAAGTCAACCTTCACACGTAACTCTTCTTAAGTAACAGACGTTCTTAATCTGCATGCGAACGGCGAATAATCTAGCATCAGTCCAATCCACTTCCCACTTTAAAGTTTGTTGGATAGAGTTGATATTGCGTCGGAATGTGGCATTCAATGAGTTATTCAGTGCAGTTCTTTACTATCAACCTGTTGACTATTAAAGGTATTCATTCGGAATGCCTTAACTAGAGCACAAAGGAATTGTGAGGAGTTTGGACTAGGAGGGGATTTCCTATTACCTACTAACTCACTGAACGTGTTTTGTATTTTAATGGTTACGTCCGTGTGGCATTGCCTATGGTTTTAACGGTATTATTTGTTTTGGTTTAACTTGTTGGTATGTATTTAGTGTGTGATAAAACTGATAAACGATAAGATTCTCATCATTGTCCAACCGTGGCAATAAATGATTTTGGTCGTCGCCATTTTTTGTGCTAGTACCTACTGTGGGCATGGGTTCTCCATAAAGCAACCATTTTCCTTAAACTTGTTAAGAAAGCTATTTTAATAAAGGCTGTGAAGGTATTCCCAGCCATATTATATGTTTAATATACTGCCAATTATGACCACTTACATACCTACCTACGTGTTAATAAATAACGCATAAATTGTATTATGACTTATTTAGAACACGTCAAGGCAAAAGCCCCTTTTCCACGACTAAATAGAACTAATACTATTAGAACTAAATGGAACCACGCTGTACTTTGGACTCATTTATTGATTATATTCACACATGTCTTTTCCCATAATATGAGTTTTTAAAATAGCCACTTTGACTTGCGATAGATAAATAAGTCCAATATTCTTTTAGCAGTTAGGCTCGTTAGCACCATACTGTTTGACATTTACAATATTTTTAATACCTGCTACCTGCGACTTTGTCTGCGTGGACTTCAGATCGGGATAAAATGATCTGAAGATCCGTCCATCCTCATAATAAAGCTGAAGAGTTTGTTTGTTTGGACGCGCTAATCTCTGGAAATACCAGTCGTTTTTGGTAAATTCTTTGTATATGATAGCCAAATTTATGAGGAAGGCTATTATAGGCTATACAGACAAATGGAAAAAAGTGTTATGCGCGTACGAAGTTGCGGGCAAAGACTAGTTTGTAATATTCGTTGGATTAGTAGAATCGCAGCATGAAATGTTCACCAAGCAAAATTTGACCCTGCCAGAGTTGCGGAATTGTTCGAAAATTACCGCGGCCTTAGAACGCAAAGGGAATTTGAAACAATACGGGTGGGTTTTAGTCAATGAGAGTCTGTTACTCCCTCTCGCTCCGTCCACAGTGGGAAAAGGCATTTGATGATTTTCCATAGAGAAAAAAAAATAAAGCGGAATGGAACGCTTCGGACCGACCACAGTGACAAATAGCTGGGCTGAATTGATGCGGAAGTCGGATGATCTGGTGTTAGCAAGTGTAAAGCCGCAACGGTGTAGGCATAATTACAGATGTGGACTGCCAATAGGATGGTTTGATTGATGAGCTATTTATGCCATAATGAGAAAAGAAGAATGACTTGAGAAATGTAGATCACATTCTCTACTTTTCATCTTGCTACTACCAAATTAATAAGTGACGAAATAGAAGAAACTTGGTAGACACCCACATAATATGTCCATAATTTTACTGCTATGGGACAAGTTGATAAATGAGCTATTCGTGCCATTACTGGAAAATAATGGAATAACTTAAAGAATCGAGATCACATTATTGTTTCTCCATCTTACTCTATATCTAGAAGACTATATTATATATCTTGAAGAGGAGTGATATCTGTAGATGAGCTATTCATGTCTATTCGTACCATTATGAGAAAGAATGTAGATCACATTGTGTATTGTGCATCCTACTACTAACATGGTAAAGGTATGTCATGATGTAATGGTAGAATCGAGGTAAGAGTTTGTTGTTATGTGTCGTAACACTCGTGACTTGTAACTGTCATTGGTATGCATGACAGCAGATAGACATGTGCAACATGCTTTAACTCGCGGTTCAGTTTTGGTCAACATTGAATTTCGTCTGTCAGGCATGAATCCCTCAGCTGGATGAAACTTTAAACAAAATTTAAGATTGTTTTCGGTTTTTAGATTTGGTTTACGGCATTTTTAAAATGGGCTCATCCTAACATTAGTACTATTAGAAGAGTTGCTTGGAGAAACAGCATTATTTATGTTTAAATATAGCATGTTTTTTGTTGATCATCATCACCATCATCATCATCATCATCATCATCATCATCATCATCACCACCATCATCATCATCACCATCATCATCATCATCATCATCGTCACAGAAAATTTAATTTATATTAAAAAAACGGCAAAACGGATTTGGCAAAAAAGACCGGTGTGCCAAAACGAAGAAATGGCGATTTGGGTGAAACACATTGTTTTATAATATTAGTAGGATTACACATTTTTTATTGTCTCTCTGGAGCCAGTTTTTAATTACACGCAGACAAAGTCGCGGAAAGAAGCTAAAGTTTTGAATCAATAAACGTGGGGCATACTGAAAGTTTCTGGATCTGGCCACTTACAATAAAATAATGAAAAAAACAATAATGGAATTCTAAAATGGAACTCTTTGGGAACATGTCACTTTTTAATTTGCGAGACTGTCATTTGTTTTTTCATAGTGGCGTCCTTTCGAAATTTTTGTGTCGCTATCAAAATGAATTTAACTCTTGAACATTTTTGTTCAATGATTTTTTATTATTTTCGCCATGGCTTAAGTCAACAAGAGAGTTGGCAGAGACTTCAACTCGCATTTGGTGATGAAGTACCATTTCACATNGGAGATGAAGCACCATGTCGCAGCTCTGTGTTTTCATGGTCTGGAGAATTTAGACGTGGACGTGATCATCTCCATGACGAGGTACGTGAAGGTCGGCCCGCGGCTGTGTGGTTACAGAATCTAATATTGATATCGTACGAAAAGTTATTGAAACTGACAAAAAAATATTTGTCAGTAAATTCGTACTTTGTTAGGCATTGGAATACTTTGTTAGCCAAGTGCAAAACATTGTACATGTGCGTCTGAAAGTTCGGAAGCTGTGCATTCGATGGATACCGCATGACTTAACGGAGGACCAGACACGTCTGCGTGTCCAGTGGCGCAGTTAAATGATAAAAAAATTAAGGGAGGACAGTCATTGGCTGTCTATAATATCGTGACAGGTGCCGAAATCTGGGTGTACTGCTTTGCACCCAAAAGAAAAAGCCAGTCGGCAGAGTGGGTCTTTCCTTTTGAAGATTTGCCACGAAAGTTAAGAAAAGTCAAAGCAATGGTAGAAAAATGGTTGCTTCTTTTTTCGGCAAATCAGGACATTACACTAAAGTATCGCTTGGAGATCAAAGATCAGTGACTGCAGATTGGTACTTCAAGACTTGCTTGCCCAGAGTCTTCGATTTTTTTTGCGAAAAGCGTCCTCGAAGTATGTATCTCCTCCTGCACCACGATAACGCATCTTCATAATCCGTTAAGGTAACGGAAACGTATTTGACTGCGACTTCTTTTTGTTTCCGAAAATAAAAAACAAACTTAGAGGCACACGGCCCTGAATTGGCCGTGAATGCGTTCCATGAAGCCAGTAAAGAGGTCCCTACGGAAGACTGGTCCAACTGCAGCGCAATGGTTTCGGCGAATGCAAAAATGCATTAATTGCGAGGGAATATACTTTGAAAACCAATAAACGTAAATTAAGTCTTATATCAAGGATGGGAAATCATCAAATGACTTCTTCCGCTCTGGGTGGAGTGGAAGGGCATGTCATACTCTTACTGACTAAAACCCATCCGTGTTCCTTCTAAAGCCCTTTGCGTTCCAGGGCCGCGGTGACTCTTTTGAACAAAATCCGCAACCCTGGCAGGCTCTGGCCCTATCGGGCCCCATCTTCTATGCTGACATCTCTTTGAAACGCGCGTGAAACACAATGCGCTATCGACCCGGGCCTAGTCTTATTAATCAGAATCCAGAAACTTTCAGTGCGCGCGTTATTGGGTGACTGACAGCCAATGCACAGCCGAAACTACCGATCGTTGAAAGCTGAAATTTGGCATGTAAGTTCCTTGGGGAGTATAGGGAAGCACAAAGAGAGGATTTCCCGAAATTCCTACGGGAACGGGTAAAAACGGGATATGCGCGTTCGAAGTCGCGGGCAAAAGCTAGTAACATAAAAGACGTGCCTAAAAGGATAACTTGAGACTTACTTGGCACCTGAGAGATACACGCACTTTGCACCAGGTATACAAACACTCCAGTCTGTAGTTTCACAGCAATGTGATAAACACAATTGTCTGTCGTTCTCAAACCACATCATTATAAGTACAGCAACGTTACGTTTGTAAGTTTTTAGCTGTTCAACTGTAAAACATGGGGCGTCCCCTGTCGGTGCGTCATACAATTCAAATACTACACATATCGGTAAGAAAATAACAGAGTTACACATCACTATGAAGGAATTCCTGAATGAATCCCCCGCATTCGGATATTAGGATGATATAATAAAGAACGACCTACAATGAGCAACGAATGTCATGATCAATGGATATCTGAGGTTACACCTATAAACATCAGATATTCATTGATGACATTAAGCCACGTCGGTTGATTGTGATTGGTGCGGTAATCTGTAAGCTTATGCGAACGAACATCAATTAACAATCGCAATATTAGTTGTACGACTAATATAAAACTCTAGCAAAACCTTTCATTGGTAGTTGTACGGCACTTTGCACGAAACAATAAAACCCAGTCTGTGGTTTCACAGCAATACGTTAATTACAATTGTATGTCGTCCTCAAACCACATCAAATTATCAAAAGAATGAGATCAAACCAAAATGTTTAACTGTTCTCTTGTCGTTGTGGTCATCCTCACTCGGTGCGTCATACGATATTAAAGGTATGCAGACGACAAACAATAGGAAATAACGGAAGTAAACAACGTCACATGGCGGAATCCCCCACATTCAGTGAATATGACGTCGATATAGCACTTAACTGAGCAACTCTAAAACATGCGTAGATACTGAATTATGCATTCTAACTATTTATAATATAAGTATTGCTTGTTTATGACACTATCTCGCGTCGCTGAGCCATTAGTTTTAAATCCCCTAAATAATAATAATATGACCCAGCCTGTCCCTTGCTGTCCTCCTGAAATGACGCCGCTAAGCCGAGGTCCGTATCCCGCAGGGGATGCCCTAGCGAGCGGTCATTTAAGATAATTAGCTAGTTTGTAAGCCCTGGCTGGAGGCCTTAAATTCATTTGAGGCCACCACAGGATAGTCCGGTTAAGCAGTAACCAGCCTTAGTGTGCTGAACTGCGAGTGGTCCCCGTCAAAAAAAAAAAACACTATCTCGCTTCACGCCTAAATCGCCGAACGGATTCTGATGACTTTTAGGGTTCAGTACTCAAAGGGTAACCAACATAACCCTATTACTAAGCCTCCGCTGTCCTTTCGTCCGTCCGTCTGTCTGTCGACGCGCTGTAACTTAAGAACCGTTATGGGTAGACGGTTAAAATTTTCACAGACTGTGTATTCCTATTGCCGCTATAACAACAAATAATAAAAATCAAATTAAAAGGGGGAGCCCCTCTTAATTTTTAAATTATTTTTTTTTAACATACAAGAAACGTGTTTTTTTCGGTTTGTGGTACGGAGCCCTTTGTGGGACAGTCCGAGTCGCTCATGGCAGGTTTTGTTAACGAGATAGATGGAACCCTGGAGACGGTTATTAGCTACTTGAATGCGAGTGAAGCCGCGAGAAAAGTTAGTTCTTAATACAAGCATGCTGAATAACGTACCTATTTTTACTTTTAAATACAATAAACACAGCATATTATTTAAATCATTGCCATTGATTGAATGATAAACAAGTACTGTTGTATCAAAACAGCGAGAAAGTTAAGGACCAAGGGTGAAAATACAAGCCAGTGAATGAAGATTTTTATAAAATTATTATTATTTTTCATTTAGCATGACAACAGCGATCATTGTGGCTGAGTAATAACCAGTGATCGGCGTAGGTAATGCTGTTTTGGGTCAATGAACCTGAATGATAATGTTTATACAGACATGCCCCGGGGTTCCCGGGAATATTTTTATGAAGGTCGTACATCGAAATTCAGAAAAATATTCCTATTTATAAATGAAGTTAGACTGTTTAAGATACCACGTGTACGCACGACGACATATCAAACTAATTATTTCTGGTACAATATAATGTTTGCCACATTATTTACTGGTCGCGAGATACAGAATTCATATCCATGTTAAGATAACGGTCACTAAATCCCGGGAAT
Organism: Mamestra configurata; assembly: GCA_002192655.3. Lineage (NCBI taxonomy): Eukaryota > Metazoa > Arthropoda > Insecta > Lepidoptera > Noctuidae > Mamestra > Mamestra configurata. The sequence continues at coordinate 27,691 of NDFZ01003599.1, forward strand.
AGCACTACTTATATATAACTGGTAATAACACATGCTGTCGTCGTCAGTCAGTAATGGGTGATGCGTCCTGACTGTCATTTGTGCAGCTTTGACAGTCATTACGAATAGGCAGAGGACATAAAATCAGACATCACTTTCCAAGGTTATTGTGTTTTCCAGTTACTGGGTTGAAGTTTTCAGATAGACAGTTGCTCCATGTAAAACACTGGAACTCAGCAGGTTGAGCTGGAACGAGACCTCAACATTGTTGGGAAAAGATTAGGCAGACTCATAATAGGGATCATTGTCCTTTCCCAAATATTAACTCCTAGATCGACAACCTAATGGTGACTCATACCTTAAAAAGACGCGTCGCGTCGACTGAAAAGAATTTTGAACACTTTTAGTATTCAATATTTATACAAGTGTAAGCAAAGCGATTGTTTATGTTATTGACATATTTTATGTTAAGTTGCTACTTATATTCTTAACCACTTATTAACTTATGCTAATGAGTATATAATAGATATAACACCGATATTAATGTACGAGTTTTTAATATTCAGTGTTTTATATTAAACAAGAGCAGTAGATTCATCCAAAGGATGATTAATTTATCAAAAATACTGAAAACTTGTTTAACAACATTTATACAGTGATAAAACTATTTGGACAGAGCCAAGCCTTTGACACCAAACTTTTTAAGCAGTATAAAACAAATGCAAGTAACTAAAAGAGTTATAAATTTATGTGTGGATGAATGGAGAGGGAGGGAGGCCAAAGAAAAGATGGATGGATTGTGTTAGGAGTGATATGAAAGACAAAGGAGTTAGTGACAGCATGACGACTGACAGGACCGATTGGATAAGAGCAAGAAGATGATAATAAAACGTTTGATAACAATATTTTCAAGTTACTTATTGCTAACGCGAAAGAGTTCTATAACTATGCTACCCCAGTTTAATGAACTTTTTACGACAAAATCCATTACAAAAATAGTAAAAACAAAGAAAACATCCGGGACAAAGGATTTAGTTCGGAAACACTAAAACTTTGATATAAGAAAAGTTTTTACTATTTGTTTTGGAACTCCCACATCGTTTCCTGATTAAAATACCCATAGCCACATGTCTATGTTTTATAGCATTTTTAGTAAACTTTCCTTTGTTCTTTATACGTGTATCCTGAAAAGTGGTTTACTTTTTAGACGCATATAAAACATGTGACACGCATGCACGTGCAGTAGGCTACAGTAAGGGTAGGCCAGTCCATACATAATGCCAAAAAATAGAATTTTTCCGAAACGATACTTCGCATCGTCCTGTATGGTGATTTGAACCCTGAATAATGTGGTTAGTTTTTTTTTGGGCATTATGTATGGGCTGGCCTACCCTTACTGTAGCCTACTGCACGGCCATGGTGACACGTACATTTGTTTTTCATTTTGATTTTATTTTTGTATTTTATCACGTAGGTTGGCACTTTAGTTTTCTGCCTAGCCTTTTCTAAAAATTTTGTGATAGGCTTTCAGTCTATCAGGATTCATCTGAATTCTAGAGCTTTATATGGAGTGACTGCCTTATCAAACACTAAGGCACCTGTCACACCGCCGACGAGGAAGCGATTAGCTATCGACTATTTTCTCGCTGAGGAAACGTACAAAGATATAGATCCCGTGTGAGTAAAAGAGACTCATATATTTATAGTCGATAGCTGGTTGTTCACACTGCCGGCGAGAACTCTCTTACTACTAGTTTTTCGCAGCGACAAACTAATAAAAATCGAAAAGCTATCAAAGACAACATTCGTTCAGCGATCCTTGCTCGGCGATGCTTGCTTGGCGGTTAGATCTCACGCCGAGAGACCAACCAGCGGTAATTTCTACTAATAGTGCGGATTCAAGTACTAGCTAACGTATTATGGATTCAGCGCTTCGTTGCGCAGGAATGTACATCTCGGAGCGAGTGGTGCGACTAATCGCCCGTCGCACAAGAGCACTCGCTTATAGCGGAACGACAAAACTATCAGAACTACACACTCGCTTCTCGCTGCTCGCCAGCTCGTATAGTTTCTAGCTTTACTCGCTTCTCGCTGATCGTTGGCGCTGAGACAAGTGCCATAGGATGGTTGTCAATATTTCGAGCTACCGACTACCCACAACGACTGTTTGCAGATGGAACTCTGACTTCGGTTGGTAACACCTGGCGTACCTATGAAAAAGACTTACAAAAGTGTTAAGTTTAAAAACTGCAAAACTCCAAATGACCTAATTAATGTATTTTCATAAGCCACTCAATTATGTTTTAATCTGTCAAACAAACTAACCATTGTAATCGTAAATTCTTTGTCTTATCTGGACCATTATCTCGGTTTGACCTTTCAAATACATATATTTTGTCTGCCAACTATAGTCACGCCAGACATTTGAAATGTCTAATCGTAGCATTAAAATTCTATTCATTATTTTTTTAAGGTTCCTTATCGGAAAGGTAAGCAACGGAACCCTATTATGCTACCCGTCTGTCTGTCTGTCAGCGGGGAGTATCCCATGCACAGTAATATGTCGAGAGTTGACATTTTCACAAAGTGTTTTACTGTGCCGTTATTACAATAAATAATAAAAAATAGAATAAATAAAAAATAATACAAAAAAACGTAATTATTTCGGAGATTACAGTTATTATTACACTATCTCGTTAAAATATAAATATGTACATTATCGTTAAAATATAAGTATGACAGAATAGATTATTTCTTATGACAGTTTTTGTGATCTCATAGTTCGTTAAATAAAAATAGACATTAAATGCACTTAGGTTTAGTTTTGTTATTTCATTTTTTTTATAATATCTTTGTAATGATATTATAAAAAAAATGAAGTAAACTATTTTAATTTATAATTTAATTCTAGGAAATCTAAAAAGGGCTTAGTGCAGGAAGTCATTTAAAATTATTTTTAGCTTAATTTTTGAAGAAATCAAGCGTACCTACTTGCAAAACACTTTTAAAAATNTCAAGCGTACCTACTTGCAAAACACTTTTAAAAATATTTTCTCTTATTACATTTTTTTATTTTTTTACTGAATTGCATGTGTAGTAGTTGCCATATGGCGGGGATAATATGGAGACTTAGGGTTCCGATACATTTTCGTCTACCGGGCATATCTCTTTGTATATTATATCTATGGCTTCTGCTCATCATCATCTGCCTAGCCTTTTTCCGAACTATATTTTGGTCGGCTTCCAGTCAAACCGGGTTCAGCTGAATACCAATATTTTACGTGGAGCGGCTGCCTACTAGACCTCCACAACCCATTAACTGGGTAACACGATCGTTCTTAGCTAGACTGGAGTCAAATTTACTGGCTTCTGACATCCATAACGACTGCCAAAGATCTACAAATTTGTTACACATTGTGTACAAAATTTACAATTAACGTGCTTTCCGAGGCACGGAGGAAACCTGGTATGTTAAGATGGTCACGCATCCACAGACCAACCTTGGAAAGCTTTGCTTAACCTTGATCGACCCTTGCGGCTGATATTCTTTAGCCACAAAATGACTTCTGCCCATGTAAATGAACAATTTTATCAATCAAGAATTCCCAAACGGGCAGTTACCGTCACAATTTCTAAATGTTTCATTAATTTATCATGAAAACGTCATACTTTCATAGTCATTACAGTCATTCTTGCAATTATTGTTGTCAACAGAAGCGAGAGCACACATCCTGGGTCCAGTGGACCTGTACGTGAAGACTGGCAGCTCGCTATCACTGACGTGTATACTGAGCCAAGGTCCACACGACCTGGGCACGATATTTTGGTATAAGGGTAAGTAATTTTTTTTTCATTCCTTCCTTCTTTTGCGAGCCCGCTCTTCCTTCTTCCAGTTTTGATATTGT
>NDFZ01003600.1:0-16999 GCA_002192655.3 Mamestra configurata
TTTTTTTTTTCTTATCATGTCGTCGTCTCCATTTTGTATAAATAAATATCTTTTTAAAACAAGCGTTTTATGAACTTAAAGAAGTAAATGTACAACGTACATAATACATATCCGATGAACCCAAAACACGACGGTGTTTTCTTCTTTTATTGAATTTTGAGAGTTTGAGTGTTCTTATAGCCACACAAAAAATACTTTTAAGATGTAGTCGGAAACTACATCTTAAAAGTATTTTTGTTTGTGATCCTAATAACAAAAAAAATGCTGTATGCAATATTCAAGAGCATCACTTGGCGAACGCTGTCGCCGTTCACCGACACTAACGCGCTCTACAGCTAATTCATACTCAACCCGACGACCCAATCCGTATCCGTCAGTCGCAAATCTCGTTATCTCGTGATGAAGATACGTAACAGATATGAACGAATGCCTATCACGTTTCAATCTGCCTATCCTTTTTCCGACTATGTTGGAGTCAGTTTAAATTTTATCCGGATGCAGTGGAGTATCATTACTTTTAAATGGAGTAATAGCCTATTTGACGTTTGGGTATCATGGTATCCCTTGTCAGGACTTGTGCCCGATTTCTTGGCTTGTTTTTTTACAACAAAATCGGTATGTGTTGCTTACTAAATCAATATCAATAATATGAAACTCATCCGTTACTGAGTGACTGACAGACAACGCATAATATAACTGAAATTACTAGACGTAGAAAGCTGAGATTTGGCATGTAGGTTCCTTGGGGACGGTAGGGGAGAGCACTAAGAGAAGATTTCCCGAAATTCTTACGGGAACGGGAAAAAGCAGGATATGCACGTATGAAGTCGCGGGCAAAAGCTAGCATATTATTCAATGTTTTTGAAAGAGGGATATAATAAAACAGACCGTTTCTCAAACAACATTTTTTTAAACAAAAGCAAAACGCGTTTTTGCTGTCGCACGTTGTGAGCGACAAAGGAGACAAAACAAAAAAAAAATTTGGGTTACACACCTCTACCGACCCCTGAGAGATACACAGGCGTGATATTACGGCACCACATATTNTAAACAAAAGCAAAACGCGTTTTTGCTGTCGCACGTTGTGAGCGACAAAGGAGACAAAACAAAAAAAAAAATTGGGTTACACACCTCTACCGACCCCTGAGAGATACACAGGCGTGATATTACGGCACCACATATTCTGACACGTTTCCCAGAATCGCAGAGCATGCTAATTGCCTTCCCCAGTACAATATGTGGGTAATATTGAATTATACAAGTCTGAGTGTCGTGTGGGTTCCCTAATGGAGTGTGCTACGGGATATGTAACTTGAGTAAGTGAATTGTGGAGTGACAGGGATGCCGTTTTAACCCGACTATACGAGCAAAGATGAGGATCAAATCTCAAATATTTTATTGCAATCCATAATGTACACATATAGGTGGTAAACCAAATACAATGGAAACCATTATTATGGACCGACAGGGTCCATAATGGTTTTGGTTTGGAAGTCGGTTTTTTTGTTTGTTTCTTCGTATTTTAACATCGACTTCCGAAATTAAAGTTATTTTATACTTGGTACCTAGTGTTTTTTTATTTGGAAGTCGGTTGTATGTTTTTGTAAAAATGTTTTTATGTTTCACTTTTAAGTGGTAAGTACCTACCAAAACAACTGGAAAGTCTAAGGAATGCAAAATACGCAATTTCGTTTACCCGGATGACATGTTTTTCCAGCTAATTTGATTTAAAAATCAAACTACTAAACCGATTTTGATAAAATTTCTATGGGGCCAATCGGAAAGTATATTCTTTCCCACGATTTTTTTAAAATTATTTTTATAAATGACCGAGTTATGAGGTAACAATCATAAAACCGAATTGAGAACCTCCTCCGCCTTTTTTTTGAAGTCGGTTAAGAAGAAACTATACGTCAGTACGCAGCGTACCAACATACATACAGCACTCGAACAAGCCATTCAGTCTTGTACGAGTGTCAGTACTTCTCCGAACAAGCTCTTTCACAAGAACTTTACCAATTCAATAAATGTAAGTTCTTCGAAACATGTTGTATTGAAGTTTTTAGTGAGAGAGTGTAGTCAAGAAACTAAAGGGTTCCTGGTAAGTGAGCTAGTAGGTTTTTACGTTTCTCTGGAATCGGCATTTGGTAGGTAAGTGGTCTGATTTTTAACCTGCAGAGAATGTCGTATACATTTATATAATACTAGTTGTCGCCCGCGGCTACACCCGCGTGATTGTCGAAAATAATCCCAAGGGAACATATCCCCGGGATAAAAATCCTGTGTGTTATTCCAGACTATAATTTACCACTGTGCCAAATTTCATCAAAATCCATTCAGTAGTTTTTGCGTGAAAGAGTAACAAACATCCATCCATCCATCCATACTTACAAACTTTCGCGTTTATAATATTAGTAGGATGTGTCTTGTGATATTATATCTTATGGTTTAACTATATTAATTTATTAATAATAATTATAACTGGAGAAAATTTAAATAAATGATTTTTATATATTTTTTATTGATAATTTTATATATAGCTTTTAGAACAATAAATATAATTATTTATATTTTATTTATTTTTTGCTATGTTGATTTTGTGGCCGCATGCAAATCTGCCGAGTGTCACACTAGATAATTGAAGAAAGGTGGGGTTCGATTCCCAAATCAGGCAAAACGTTTTATTAGATTTTCCATTGAACCTCCGCACGAGCCCGGAGTTTGAAAGTATGGTGCACGTGTAGCTCGAAATGAACGTAAGGTCTCTCCCCGGTCGTGTCAGATTGCTGATCTATCGGAGTAAAAGAACAAAGAGTGCATTTGTGTTTGCAAACACTTATGCGCTATAATATCTCCAGCGCCGATGGCTATTCTCCGTTGAGTTTTTCCGCCATGGTGGCGCCAATTCGTCATCTCAACGGTTTCCTCATTCACAAATTCCATCCGTATTTTCTTTGCTATTCTACTACTCTAATAACAATGCAGACTCAAATCTTAGATAGTTTAGTGGTTTACTTAATAGGGATGTTGCCTGGGTTAAATAAATATGATCCCATTTAGTCCGTCTGTTAGATTATCGAAAAATATTGGGTACTGATTTTTATTTTATCAAATAAATACAAAAATACGTCGCTTTCTAGTAAAAAGTGTACTGGTAAGTAACGTCACACGAGTTTTCAACGCACTGTATCGTCTTAATTGTTAGGGTCCCGTACCCAAATGGGTAAAATGAGACCCTATTGCTAAGACTCCGCTGATCGTCCTTCTGTCTGTCTGTCCGTCTGTCACCAGGCTGTGTCTCACGAACAGTGATAGTTAGACAGTTGAAATTTTCACAGATGATTTATATCACATCTCAGATATTACTGTTTCCGCTATGACAGCAAATACTAAAAAACAGAATAAAATAAAAATTTAAGCGGGCTCCCATACAACAGACATGATTTTTAGCCGTTTTTATAGATAATGGTGTGCGAGTCCGATTCGCACTTGGCCGGTTTTATGTTTACGTCACAAAAGAAAAAATACATATTACCAATTTTTTTTGTAAATCTATCTGACGGACTTATCAGATTGTTTTAGTCAAATACCCTATTTTGCAGAATCTAAGAAGAGACCATTAATGCAAACTTCATCTACTAGCCAAAGACAAAACAGCCACGTAATTTATCCCTCTTTGTAAACTCGTATTTCAGTAGCCGGCGAACGGCGCCAGGTTATTTGTTAGTTAAGTACGTCACCGACAGATGTCGCCTCGCTTAGCTCTGACTATATTAGCTGTGAGGTGCAAGTTATGAGACACTGCGGCGGCTGAGTTTTGTATGTAATTAATTAAATCCTTTATTTCAGGCATCTAGGGCCAACGCGCGACTTGCGGCACGTCGGCCCTAGATGCGCGTTCTTTTTAGCCAACTTCAAAAAAAGGTTTCTCAATTCAGTTGTGTTTGTTTTTATTTGTGTTTTTTACCTCATAACTCCGTAATTTATGATCCGATTTGAAAAATGCCTATACTTTCCGATTGGTCCCTTAGAAATTTCATAAAATCGGTTCAGTAGTTTAGTTTTTAAATCAAAATGGCTGGAAAAATATGTCATCCATGTAAACGAAATTTCGTATTTTGCTTTCCTATGACTTTCCAGTGGTGTTGTTAGATGTGGGGTACCACTAAAAACTCGGTGTTAAATACGAAGAAACAACCAAAAACATCGACTTCCAAAATTAAAGTTATTTTATAATACACTTCTCATCAAAAAAATCGAAACACCTCGCAGTTTATGATTTGATAAGGATTATCAGAAAAATGTGTATATTTAGGAATAAATGTAAAATGTCATTTAATAGTGAGTAGTATGAGGTTTTTAAATCCTAATGTTAATGTTCTAAATTCAAATTAAGTCTTCATAGGTTTCGTATTTTGTATAATGAGTAATTTTTACCCTGTATGGAATATGAAGGAAATGGGTAAAACAACACGCGTAAATNGTACACTTTTCCCACTCACACCTAGCAGTGCGATTCTGTAAACATCTCACTGAGTAAGCTAAGGTAGGCATGAAGTGTGCTGTCAATCCATACAAACAAGATGGAACGTCAGTCCACTTCATGCTCACTCCACATAAGACCAGCATAACCAGCAGTTTTTACTCAAAGGAAACTTATATTTTTACTTTAACAACTGAAAGTTAGTTTTAACTTAGTCCTTTTCAAGGACATACCTCGCCGACTGATCGACACTTTGCGTGACCAGAAGGCTGGCTCGTTCTTCGCTCGAAGAATTAGCATTGCTATTCAACATGGCAATGCTTCCAGTCTTCTGGGCATGTTTCCGGATGACAGCGATGCGGAAGAATACTTTGCTTCGCTTGAGTGTACTTTGTTTTTGTATATGTAGGTACATACTTAGGTTTAGTAGATGTAAATAGTTTAAGTAAATAGTTTTAAGATAGTTACGTACATACATTCATGGTATTATGGATTTATGAAAATAAATATAATAAAGGAATAAAAATACTGAAAGTTCAAAACTTGATCCAAACGTCACGAATAACGTTGAAAGGCGGCGAATTTGTCGACACATGCCCCGTTTATTGCTTTAAAGCTAATTTACAAATTCTACTAACTATTATAGCACGTATTGACAGTGCGCCACTTCATCTTTGACCCGACGCTGAATGGGATGATTAAGTTAATTATATTTTGTTAGTAAGGGCCTCTACGTAAGTACAGAGTATATTTTAAATGGTGGATTAATTTGGGGTAATGAAGTTGTGAGAGACCTGGGGAGGGTCGCGGGTAGCCGATGGATGCGAGACGCGTAGGACCGGTTGTTGTGGCGACAGTTGGGGGTGGCCTATGTCGAGCAGTGGACGTCTTTCAGCTGAAATGATAGTAAGTTGTAGAATAGTGGAGCTCGTGTCTTAAAACGTAATAACAGCCGCATATCAATCTTCAGGCTGCTTTTCCACCAGAGATGTGCTATGGATGCGTTTGTTATTCACCAATCATATTCATTGGTTCATATAGCATAGCACTGGTGGAAACTCATTCACCTAAGCTTAGTTCCATATAGAAAACGTAGTTACGTTTTTGTCGAGGCGATTGAAGCGGTAACCTCTTGCGTCCGGCCCTGGTTAAATTCATAGTCCAGAGCAAGGAGGCTTGGGAAACGGTCACGTCTTTCTGCGAAGCAGTAATGCTAGCGAAGGAGGAGGCAGGCCGCGCGAGGGTGAGACAAGGCCTCCGCCTCAACCGCCGCTACAGAAGAAGACGCCCCGGGCGTCGTGAGTCGCAAGGCGATCCCCGGCCACCGTAGGCGCGGGCCTGCGGACGGCGAGCGTTGGGTGGCTCGCTGTCCGGTCACAACCAGGCCCAGATCAATGGCGCGTTGTGTTCTACGCGAGCCTCAAAGAGATGTCAGCATAGGAGACGGGGCCCGCTAGGGGCAGAGCCTGCCAGGGTTGTGGAATTTGTTCGAAAGAGTCACGGTGGCCCTGGGACACAAAGGGCTTTAGAAGGAACACGGGTGGGTTTTAGTCAGTAAGAGTCTGACACGCCCTTCCGCTCCACCCAGAGCAAAAGAAGCCATTTGATGATTTCTCATCCCTAAAAAAAAAAGATCGAATTCCTTATATTGTAAAACTCTCTTTTACCAGTTTCTTAATGTAGCCAGTAACCGTTTCCAGGATCCCATCTAACTCTTTACTAAAATTCCCGAAAATCTGTTTATCGAATTCGGCGTGACTGCCTAACAAAGAAACTCTCTTTCGCATTTATAACATTAGTTAGGAATGCGATTCACTAACAGTAACACCCCAAACGGAATACCGATATCACTAAACCGGATGACAGAACTAACTATATCAGAACGTATAACTAGCCGCGGCAGTGTAGGCTGGAATTGGAGCAGTGCCCAATTAACGATGATAGGCGCATTGGGACGTATTACATTCGACGCTGTAGATATTTGAATATTAAGTTACGATCATCAACTAGAGGAGCTAGTGGTTATATCAGCCGTTCGGGTTCAAGGTTAAGTAACGCTTGCTGAAGTCAAAATTCATCCGTGCCTCATTGGCCCCAGCTCAAATTAAATCAGGGTCGATCCGTAGATGGGTGACCATCTTAACATACCAAGATCGGTGCCTCGGAAAGCACGATAAGTTGTTGGTCCTGGCTGTCATTTGAACGGCTTTGGCAGTCGTTATGAGCAGTCAGAAGTTAGAAAATCTGACACTCAGCTACATTAGGTTAGACTTGAAGCAGATCCCAATATAGTGCGGAAAAGACTAGGCAGATTGATAGAGACGCGGTTGGTCGTATTACTTCCGATGCAGTAGATATTTGAATAAATTAGTTAGGATCTTCAACCAGATAGTCTCGTGATAATATCAGCTTCAAGGGTCGATCAAGGTTGAGCAATGCTTTCCGAGGACTGTCCATGAATCTTTACATACCGATAATGTCTGCCATTTGAATATATTGACAGTTGTTATGGATAGGCACCCCCCACAAATTCGCAGGACTATAGCAAGCCACATAGAAAGGGCGAAATTATAAAATGACTCACGCCACCCAAAGCACAATTACAGCTTCGTTCCTCAAAGACTAAAAAGCCGAAGAATTTTTCTTTTTCCGAAGGTTTATCTATCGGAAGAAAAGCTCAAACCTCCCGATTATTGCCCGAGGAGAACCTCCCCCCTGAGAATGCGCTGCCGTTGCCGACCTGGAAAACTCTAAATAGACTCCGCACTCAGGTCGGTCGCACTAAAGATAATCGCCTCAAGACGGACTTCTCGGATGGCTCCGATCTTCAGTGCTTGTGTGGCGTCACTCTGCAGTCCGTGGCCCACCTCTTCTCTTGCGCCACATACCCTGTCACCTATACATGTGAGGACTAAGGTCCTCAGGTAGCATTAGCAACTGGTGTTGCCGTTGCTGAGTAGGCCAAACAAAAAAAATAATAAGTATATTTGTCATCGACACTCTAAAGAGAAGATAGTCAGAAGCCAGAAAATTTGTCACCAGTCTTGCATGGGAGTATCGCGTTAACACGTTATTCTATTGGTTACTAAATAGGCGGAGGTCATCATTTGCCTAGCCTTTTTTCAACTATTTTGGGGTCGGCTTTCAGTCAAACCGGATTCAGCCGAATACCAGTATTTTACGTGGAGCGGCTGCCTACAAGACCTCTTCAACCCATTAACTGGGTAACACGGTACTTCTTGGCAAGACTGGGGTCAGATTTTGATAGTGTTAGGCAATTAAACCTTTAGTTACATACAATGTTGCTGAGTTTTATTTTTATTTTAGTTAAGTACATAAAATGTTACTTAGCAAGCATAAATTTATTAAGTTTAAAACGGGCGGGGTTAATTCATTAAGTTTATCCACAAAACCAGTCCCAAATAATTGCCAATATTCAATACATGGGCCAGTTCGTCCCAAATTACAGCAGACAGTTGGAACTGTTCAAATTGCAAATGGCATTAATTCCTCAGCTGGGAGACCCGTTATTATACCGGACAGTCAGCCGGGCAGCAGCTGAAATGTGGTCAAACTAACTGGTGATGGTAATTGATAACGATTTTCATTGCATTGAGTCCGTTTTAACTAAAAGCAAAATTAAATACAAAAAACGGGTCAAGTGCGAGTCGGATTCTCACACGAAGGGTTCCGTAGCATAAGTCGAATAAAACACGTTTCTTTTATGGGAGCCCCTTTTATTTTTTTAATTATTTGTTGTTATAGCAGGAAAATTCCAACTGTCAACCTACCTATTATGGTTCTTGAGATACAGTACGCTGACAGATAGACGGACGACAGTGGACCCGAAAAATAACCCAGGTCTGTTTTAAAGTACATGATGTGTTCTGTCAACTCGCCCGACAAAACAGCCCCGACAAAATTTTCGTGATTTTGAGGTGGACTCATACTATAAGATGACAAAAATCTCCTATGAATTGCTGCAACAAGCTGGATACTTTTTGTCTCTTAACTCTTTTTACTTGAAGTGCAAGATACGAAGTTCCTTATCGCATGGTACGGACTTGGCGGATGTGGCCTAGGCAAAAAAAAGTATAAGATTTTTCCGTCACGAATTTCCGTCACGACCCTTTCTTTAGCGTAGATGGTTATCCATAGGGTGACACGATTCTTCATCCCCGGACAAAATATCTCCGACAAAATATCCCCGACAAAATATCCCCAGGCAAAATATCCCCAAGACAAAATATCCCTGGACAAATAAGTTTATCAATAATAATATACTACGATAGGAACTTCGTTCAAACCGAGTGTTCCACGACACTCACGCAATTTTTTTTTATGTTTCTCACACTATGATCGAAGCCAGATAAATTTGCAATAATGGTCATTGACCCACCTACATTTTTTGTCATACTTGATTCCGAAAACAGAAATAAAGACGTAAAACTGTCCTGAATTGACATCTACTTTACACACGTGATCTTTTACATTTTCTTTTCCTAATGAAATCGATTCTATTTTACGAAGAGATATTAAGACAAGGGCAATGACCGTTATTGCAAATTTATTTAGTGTCGACTATAGTAATTACACAAAGAATCTTTCCAAAACCTCATTATTTTCTTGACCAACGGAAGAGGAAAATTGCACGAACTTGAATAATTGATCCCCTCGAGACGCTGGTACTTGTACATTATTAATGACTTTGTTTTCGCATTGTTTTCGCCTTATCAGCACGTCTGTTGGACAGTTATTTATTTATTCGACTTTCTGGATTTTTCTATTTATTGTTAAATGATATTTATTTTGCAAGTAGGTTAAACATAACACTTTTACACGTCAATCTATTTTGGTCATTTTAAGCTAGATAAGGCCGGAGGCGGTTACTTCATGATCCGGTGAACTTTGTACCTACCACACCACCTAAAATGCTAACATTATTGTTATTTATCTAAAATCCCAGTTATGAAAACAAAATCAAATCGGTCGAACCATTCTCGAGTTTTTGCAAGACTCATCATCATTTCAGTCGAAACACCATTACAGCCGGTCGATTTTGTAAACATGTCGAAGTGAAAACAGACAAGAAAGTAAACTGTCAATTCAAATAATGAAGATGTCACGTGATCACGATCTTGATTATATGGATTGACAGCTCACCTCGTGATCACTTCACCTAAGCCTTCACTTCGACATGTTTACAGAATCGACCAGCTGCTGATCAAAGAACTGCTCCAATTGTCGCCTCATCAACCGGTCCTGTGTGTCATGCATCCGGCGGATACCCGCGGCTTTCACCAGAGGGACAATAATTTTACTCATTTTTAAGCAACGTTCATCCCAGTCGCAATCTGTAAAAAAAATCTTCATTTATCACATTTTTTTGACAGTTGTGACTAAGTAGCAAATGCGAACGTCGCTTGAAAATTAGTAGAGTTGACACGCAGATCTTTGAGACTGACATAGCAATTGATTTTTAAATACATATAGATAGATGAGTCCCGCTCTTGACCTTCATCTTTCCTGATGGTTAGCGTTGGTTGAGATCTAAAAAGGAACGAACCAGGAGATGAGAATGACCAGGAGATGCCTGTTCATTCTCTATTCCCAAGTCAGGTAAAAGGTGTCTGGATTTTCATAAGATTTTTTTATTTGTGGAAGGCGCTTTGTTCCTTTGATCCTGCACCTGACCTCTCTCTGGTCGTGTCAGATTGCCGTCCCTTCTGATTATGTTGGTAAACGAACAGAACAAAAAACAGACTGCATCTTTTTGTTTTTGCGCACACTAGGTACTGCACTATAAGATCTACTGCTTAGTTGGCTCCTTAAGATTGGCCACCGAAACTGAAACTCGGTAGGAAGTATTAATTATGAGGTGATGGGAAAAGAATGTTCCTATTCCCAAGAACAGGGAATAAATCTAGAATCCGGACTGCTACTAAGAATTCCCTGATAACACTTTCTAACTAATGACTCTTAAAATCGGCCTAGTCCGATTTGGACTTGCACAATGACGGGCTCCGTACAAAATTTAAACCGTAAAAAGATCTTGTATGGAAACTTCTTTTTGTTGTTGTCATAGCGACAAGAGAATAGGCAGTCTGAAGAATTCAACCGTTTATCAAACTGTTCACGAGATACCGCCCGCTGACAAAACATCAAGATCAAACTCTTAAACTCTCATCATTCATTTTAAGTAGACCATTAAAAGGCACCTTTGCTCGTCAACAAAATAGTAATATATATTTGTTCACTCCAGGCTTAGTGTTTGTTTGGCTAGCATTCGGATACAGAACCCTAAACACGGCTAAGTAGGTACTTAATCTTTAAACGTTCCACTTTAGAAAATCATCAGTTCGCTTAAGGTAGCAGCAAAATGTACAAAAGCACTAAACGAACTAAACGAACTGAATTCAATATTACAGACTGAATTCGAAATCCCTAGACAATCGCCACCTTTGAAGTGAGCACGCCAATTTCACACTGCGAGGCGTATCGTATCTCGTATATAGGATGATCTGTTGAGGTGGGTCAGTGTAAATGAAAAAATAATTTAAATAATATATTAACAATGAATGCACACTAAATAAAATGTTTTTTTTTTTGTACTTTTATCTTGTAAAATTAAAATATTTTGACAGTCAATACACAAGTTTGATAAGAAAACAGTCGGTAGATAGGAAGTTTGATTGAAACGCAATGTTTGATACATAAAAAATGCTTAAAATACAAAAAAAAAACAAGATTTTTGATCGATTCATATTTTTTACTAAATCTTTAAAAATAGCTCATGGTTCCGTACCCAAACAGTAGCCAACGCAGCTCTATTATAATGAAGCCTCTCCTGTCCTTACGTTGTATGTCATCGGGCTGTATCTTATGAACCATGAAACCACACATGAAATTTTCACCAATAGTGTGTTTTCAAATTCTGTTATTACGATTAATAATAAAAATCAAAGAAATAGAAAATTAAAGGTTTCTTTCTACAAAAAAAAAAAAAAATGTTTTTTGTACGCCCAACAAACAAGTTTTTTTCGATTTATGGTAAGAAAATCTTTCGTGTACTGTTTTTATGTCCATAAAACTGACGTCGTATGTTTAACTATTTTTTCTACTTCCAATAGTTCAGACAAACTACACTGACCGATTTCAAACCGATCATCCTGTACTAACGTAACTACTCGTCGGTAGTTTGCATTTTAAAATGCAATGTTCTCTGTGAGACTGCCTCAGGGATACTATGGGCCAATTTGTTCACCAATTTGTAAGTACCATCCTTTTCAAGACAGGAGAATAGCAGATTTTTGAGTTGGAATAATGTTTTTTTTTTCGAATTTTAATAGTGTACATTCCAAGAATGGAACTCCTTGCCGGAGTCTCTATTTCCTGGTAGCAGTATTATTGATTTTATTTAAACTTAATAGGCATATGCAAAGTATCCAGTTCTTCGGTGGAAGAACATGCTCGAGCGGCTACCATGTGTGGATCACGCGGAGGACACGGTGGAGCACACGGTCTGCCCCTCTTTGGCGGAGCATCGTCGTATCCTCGTAGCGGCTATCGGTGGCGGCGACCTCTTGCTTCCGGCCCTGGTCCAATCCATGGTCTGGAGCGAGAAGGCATAAGAAACTGTCACCTCCTTCTTTAAGCGGTAATGCAAGCGAAAAGCAGTGAGAGCAATTTTATGTTTTCCATAGAAAGTACATAAAATTCATCGTTTCATCTTCTTCTCGCTTCATCATTTTGTAAACGCTCTTAAGATCTTTTCTCTTAAGGTCCCTTAAGGTCTTTGATCTGTAGTGGAACAATACACAGCTGATATTATTATTACTAACCCTATTATCTGTTCCTAATGCCTGTTTATTGTTTTGCTTAATAACTTATGTTAANGGGGCCCGCTAGGGCTAGTGTCTGCCAAGGTTGCGGAATTGTTCGAAAGAGTTACCGAAGCCCTGGAACGCAAAGGGCATTTGAAGGAACACGGGTAGGTTGTAGTCCACCCAGAGCAGGAGTAGAAACTAGATGATATCACATCCAAAAAAAGGCTAAAAGCTAGCTCCAGTGCTAAAACGTTGAAAAGTTTTTAGAAAAAAATATTTAAAGAGGCAGTGAGAGCAATTTTATGTTTTCCATAGAAAGTACATAAAATTCATCGTTTCATCTTCTTCTCGCTTCATCATTTGTAAACGCTCTTAAGATCTTTTCTCTTAAGGTCCCTTAAGGTCTTTGATCTGTAGTGGAACAATACACAGCTGATATTTTATTACTAACCCTATTATCTGTTCCTAATGCCTGTTTATTGTTTTGCTTAATAACTTATGTTAAGTGCCACGTTAGTAATGTAGTTTAACTAATCAGTCTAACAAGTTTCATTAGGCTACCGGTCAGAATTATCAAAGAGAACTAGCTGCCGCCCTCGGCTCGGCCCGCTTAGAATTGGTACTTTAACTTTTATAAATTATAGCTTATGTGTTATTTTCCGTGGAGTGTCACTTACGAGTAGGTGGAAGTACGGGGATGAAAAGCCTATGTTACTCGCTGATAATGTAGCTATCCATTGCTGAAAGAATTTTACAAATCGATGCAGTAGTTTTTAAGTTTATTCGTTACATACAAAAATACAAATCTTTCGTCTTTATAATATTAGTATAGATAGCATATGTGTTATATTACGTGGAGGGTCGGAAGGCCTCCCACTAGGTGGACCGATGACCTGGTGAGGGTCGCGCGTAGCCGATGGATGCGAGATGCATAGGACCGGTTGTTGTGGCGACACTTATGGGAGGCCTGTGTCCAGCAGTGGACGTCGATGATGATGATGTGTTATATGAATGTATTTATGTACATGCCATATTATTTTACTGTTTCATCAAAATCCGATCAATAGTTTTTGCGTGTCGGGATATACATATCTCGTAACAAACATCCATCTATCCATCCTCACAAACTTTCACATTTACAGGGTATTCAAGAAGTACGTGGTGTTTTTTATGGGTGGTGTTCTGTATCTGCTATCATCATCATCATATCAGCCAAAAGATGTCCACTGCTGGACCGGTTGTTGTGGTGACACTTGGGGGAGCCCAAGTGTCGCCACAACAACCGGTCCTTTGCGTCTCGCATCCATCGGCTACTCGCGACCCTCACCAGGTCATCGGTCCACCTTGTGGGAGGCCTTCCAACGCTGCGTCTTCCGGTATGCGGTCGCCTCTCCAGAACTTTAAGGCCCCATCGACTATATGTTCTGCGAGCAATGTGCCCTGCTAATCTGCTATACAGTAAAGAAATCCAAATTCGACTAAAAAGTAAAAAAAACACTTTTCAAGCAGTCTGATGCAGTTGTGAGGATCACGTGAACTGTCATTCCATCTTATTATGGATTGACCACTCACTTAATTTTTACCTCACCTAAGTTTTCAAGGTGAGATATTTACAGAATCGCATTGCAGAATAGCGATTTATAAAAGTACTGAGACCCAATTCTCGTTCAAAAGTTATTTATTTACGTCTAAAAAGATAAACTTTACTGATATGGTTTTAAATTGGCACTGTTAGCGTAGAAGTCCGTCTATTGTTTTGAATGATGATAAAATCTTTTAAATGGTGCCAAGAGCTGTGTTTGTACCGTTTGGGCAATATAATAGTATTTGCAAATAAGTGTTATTTAGGACGTCAATTTTAAACGTTTGTCATTAAAATATTATTGTAATTATTTAAAACTCAACATCAATCCAACGGCCCCCTGACCAAAAAACATCATCATCATATCAGCCGAAAGACGTCCACTGCTGGACATAGGCCTCGCCCAAGAGTGGGGGGGTTTGCCATAATCGCCACGCTTGGCAGGCGGTTGGCGATCGCAGTGTAGCTGTTGCAATGCACAGAGAATGCTGCTGCCCATTCTCTGGTGAGTCCCTTCAAAGAAAAGCTTATCGGGAAAACTTAAATTTAAAGCACAGTGTTGCGCAGTTAGTGAAAATGGAAATTGTGTTTCGTCAACTGTAAATGACAGGAGAATGTTTATTTATTAATTCATTTATTTATATATAAGCACTATGGAAGACTTACAGCTAAGACAGACAGGACAAGATCAGTAAATAAGACTGTCAGCCAACGACAAGTCTCCACTTTTAAAAACAGAAAAGAAGTAAGTTCTATGGACATGTTTATGTTTACAAATATTGTTAATGCGACTGTGACTATATCTGTTTGTTTGTCTTCATGTTGCTTTGATTTTTGACGGCACGGTTGGCGCATAATTGAGCGATTGACTGCTGTACTGCGTGTCGCGGGTTCGATTTCTGCACGGAACAATTATATGTATGGCCTACAGATAATTGTTCCGGGTTTTTGTGTTTGTGTATGTTTGTAAACGCACCGACGATATAGGAGTAATTCCTAGTAGGGAAACTTAAAAAAAAATGTCTTAACGGCTGAATGAATTTAGATTAAATTTTACTCTCGTGTCTTTTGTTTCGAGATAATTTTTCTCTTTCACGCGGCATAAGGTACTGGCAGCTCAAGCTTATAGAATAATAAATGATACAGATGCCATACATAAATTAATTAAACTTACAATTAGTTAAAAGAAAATTAAGACTACTTTTGACAAAAATATACAACCGCCAGCATTTTTTAAACAAATTTATTTATTTATTTTAACTTTATGTACAATTGTGGTACATGGGCGGACTTAATGCATCAAGGCATTTTCTACCAGTCAACCTTTGGGTTATAAAGACTATACTGTGGTAGGTGTACAATAAATAAAAATAAGATTCAAAATTGAATTTTAACATTTCGGAAAGAAGATACAGAAAATATATATAATACTAATAAAATCTATATATATGCTAAAGAATAAACTAATAAATATGATATATAATAATCATACCGATTAAGAGAATTCATAGTAATCATGACGAAGAACAACTAAGAATGACAAACTTTTAAGTAGTGTTTTCGGATTTTACGCTTAAAGGAAAATTTTGACTCCGCCTTCTTGATGTCAAGGGGTAGCATATTTCAGAGTTTAATTGTAGAAATAGCTATAACAAATGACGCTTTCTTATGCACTGCGACCTCACTCAAGTGAGCTCTATGCGCTCACTTGAGTGAACTTTACAGCCGGTCGATTCTGTAAACATATCGGAGTGAAGGCTTCCAAGGTCAATCAAAATGGAATGACAGCTCACTTCGTTATCACTTCACCCAATCCTTCACTTCGACATGTTTACAGAATCGCACTGCAGAATAGCACCACTATTCTATACATAATCTGCTATAGTATAAGCAACCATCTCTCTAAAGTGATAGTGGCTATTATTTCGGACGTCGCTTCAGACCATTTGTCGTGGACAGCTGTAACGAATGGTCTAGTCTGGATATTGCAGGCTGTGTTGTTGTGACAAAGATGTGATGCAGTTATATTAGTTTGGAGGATGAGGTTCAAGATGATAATACTGGATATATGCCTACCGAAATTGTGAGAGATTCAAATGACAGGTTATACGGCTGTCGTTTGTAGAGGGATGTATGAATGTTTAATACAAAGCCATAAGGTATAAACTGATGTGATGTAGTGTTTAAACCTAGTTTTCCAGATAGTTTTAAAATGTATCCAATAGAAGCATTTGTGAAAAAGAAAGAAAAAATTAAAATATATTACTTTGCACTGCACAGACAAAAGAAACATTGTATTGATTTTACACACAACGTTTCTTATTTTTTTTTAGCTTCCGTACATAACAAATTAATATGGTTAAATGTTTTTTCATTGAATAATCCTGTAGTAAATATTTTGATATTAACAAAGAACAACTGCAGGGCCATAAATAAAACGTAACTGAAACTATAGAATCTGACATTTACTATATTAAGCTCCAATTCTGTCTGACCTTATGCATGCCATAGTTCGCACATTGGACCTTAAGGCACTTGTCTCAATGCCGACAATCAGCGAGTAAAGCTAGAAAGTGGATACGAGTTGGCGAGCAGCGAGTGTGTAGTTCCGATAGTTTTGTCGCTCGGCTATAAGCCAGTGCTCTTGTGCGACAAGCGATAACTCGCACCACTCGCTCGGCGTGTTTTGACCGCCAGGCAGCATCGAGCGAAATCCCACCGATTTCAATTTACCCACAAATACACACACACACAAGCACACACTATCACCCACAGACACTACCACACTACAAATTTAAATTAATAGCGTTACCTAACTTAAGTATAAACAGCGACCATAAGTCCGAACAGTACTCTCTACCTTTTGTGCGACTGAACACTGTCTCCCAATATACAGGCCCCTGGCCTAGTTTGGAAATCAGTATCAGTACATATATATTGTAATAAATATCCTAAGACTGTGCATACTTAAATACCAATGATGAAATTTTTGAGTAAATAAAAAAAATATATATATATATTATCGATGAACGAGTATCGCTGAGCGCGTATTATCTTTGATAGCTCTTGTCGCTGATACAAACTAGTGGTAAGAGAGTTCTCGCCAGC
>NDFZ01003601.1:0-11862 GCA_002192655.3 Mamestra configurata
AGGGCTTTCCCCTTGACAAGGCTTTCTGGGTGCATGAAAGGGCAAGAACGTGAAGGCGTGTAAGAGTGAATATCAAAAAAAATGTACATCACACAAAAGAAACACAGTGGAATATTACAATATTTGTCACACAAAAGAATATGTGTCACACAAAATAACATAAGGGTGCATTTATACAAACCTATGAGACGCATAGTAACTATGGAGTTTAATTTAATTAACATGTAGAGTACTTTAGGTAGTTAGGTTTTATTTAGGGCAGGTATGTGTTATAGAAAAAATACAGTGAAAAAAGAATTTAAAAAATCTTTATTTACTATTAAACAAAAAACAAATGTTTTCCTCAAAAATCAACATGAAGAGCAAAAATAAATAAAACTAATTTAAACACAGTAATTATTGAGACTATTATTTGGTGACGGGACCAACAGACATGTAAAATTTTAATAATACTTGTATATTATCTATAGAGAATAATTATTTGAGCCATTTTTTTGACAGAAACTAAGAGTATTAACGAAGAAAAAGGCATTTTGTACTGATAACTTTAGCTATTTGTTTTTTTTTTTTTAATAAATGAACTGATTTTAATGAAATAGGAAGTTTCATTAAAATCAGTTCATTTGCAATGCAGGATAATTAAATCTATAAAGTTATTTGAGATCATTTTCGATATTTAAAATTTTCCATAGAAATAAAGGTTTCTAATTATCGTTTTTAAAATAAGATATTTCGAAAATGTTCTTAACTAACTTTTTAGACCACCTAAGTATCCTGCTTATGCGTATTAAGTTTCTTTGGAAACAAGAGAATATTTGTATGGGATGCCGTACGTCGTGAACTCTCATAGGTAGGTACTCAATAAAAATAACACATAACATGAATCATAAAATTAAACAAAAATAACAAAACGAATTATGGCACTACTTATTATTTAAACGAATAAAAGGCTCATTCGCAAAACGTCTCTTTCGCAGAATGTCTCTTTCGCAAAATGTCTCTTTTGCAGAACGTCTCTTTCGCAAAATGTCGCGCCAGGGACTTAGAATTATAATAATTTTGCGAAAAATTAAATTTGAATGTGTTTAACATTCAAATTTATTTTTTTTATTCATTTTGAATGTGTGTAAACCAAAATTTTGACATCATAATCACTATAATTTTAATAAATGGTTTTGTTTTGAAAATCGAAATTTCATTCTAAGTCCCTGCCGCGACATTTTGCGAAAGAGATGTTTTGCGAAAGAGACATTCTGCAAAAGAGACGTTTTGCGACTAGGGAACATTTTGCGAAAGAGACGTTTTACGAATAAGCCGAATAAACATCTGCTGTAAAATAAAACTGTTTGAAAACAATTCAAACAGATTTTTTAATATAAAAAAAAAACAAAGTTTCTTTATTCTAAAAAGAAAACAAAAGCCGCAATAAAGCATTCATTAAATAAAAAATACTGAATCACCTTCTTCGCAAAGCACGTATTCCTTTGACTCTAACTTTAATTCTATTTTTTTTACCACATTTATACTAGGAACTGTGTCTTTGTCATCTTTCTTAGGAAAAATAAATTTGAGTTTGGGCTTTCTAATAATCTTTAAAAATTTTATATTATAAAAATTATTTTGCACACTCTCTAAAAATCCAACATAATAAACCCACTTATTTTTTTCAAAATACCGTACTAGGACACTCTCATTTACATTTACATTAGATAAATCTGAATCATCACAGCCCTGTGTTTCTGTTTCTTCAATATTTTTCTGTAAATCTGCATTACTATCGCTACTTTTCTGTTTTTCATCCCCATTACTTTTCTCAGTCTCTATCTCTCCTGTTTTTTGGTCAAGTTTGGTGTCAGTTAAATCCAGGTTGTAATTGTATGTTATTGTTTCTTCCATGTTTTTCTTTACCTGTCTGCTTATTTCAATCTTTTCCTCTCTTGTTTCATTTTCTTCTTCTTCTACTGTCTTTTTCTCAAGTTCGATATCATTAGTTTCTTTCTTTTCTCTAACTTTTCTTTTTTTGTGTGTGCTGGTTTCTTGCCATTTTACCGTCTGCAGTCGTCCTTTGTTAATATAGTCTATTCCTGTTTCTCTCTCTTTAATTTCAAAATCTTTTGTTTGCTTTCGTTTTATTCCAGACGTCGATGGTACGGGATCGTCGTAAATATTTTTTACATTTTCTTTAAGGCAGTAAGTAGAAAATAAATCAGTATTTATATCGATTTTCTTGAATGGACCATACGCTTGTAAATCAGAAAAGGCTTGATTTTCCAACGAAAATGTAATATCCGATAGAAGCGTAACTTTATTAGCTCCCTTTAGTTTTGTGTCATCGTCTCTGCATTTACTGGCGACTGTTTTGTCTTCTACTAACATTACTGACTCTTCAACGTCTTCATTATTGTCACTATCTAACGTTTCAATTTCGTACATGCTATCGTCTGATTCAGCATACGTTATGTCAATATCTGTGTCGGTGGTATCACTATCTTCAGATTGTACTTGCTTTTTTGAGGAATTCAAACGTCTTCTTTTAATAATCTGTGCTTCTCTGTTAATTATTTTTCTTTTCTGATTTAAATTATGTTCGGTCAAATCAAAGCAATCACAAAATCCAAAATCTTCTCCGCAAAAGCAGCTTAGTTTTCTAAATTTTATAATATCAGTATTCGGCGTCGAAACAACTTGATGAATAGACATGGTTTCTGGAACGGCAATCAGGTTCTTTGATATCGAATCTAACATTTTTACTGATTTGTCTATGTCCTCATCAGGCACTAGAAAATAATTGATCTTCGATGTGTTATTCATCACTAGTGCGTTATAAGCTGCCTCAGCATCTGGTATATCATGGCCGTGTACGACATATCGGTCTAAATTCCTTTTTGTTGCTCCCCCAACACCGTCAGCGGCTCCTTTCCCGTGGGAAGCTTCAAAGAACGACCAAGTCGCTCTTTCAAAACCTAACTGAGGAATAGCTGTATTCATCATATAAAAATTTTTTTTTTGGCGGTACTGGCTTGTTGGTCCGTCTGTAAAGAAGTGTATGGTCTTAACAGTTGGAAACTTTTCTTTTACGAATTTCAACACAGGGGTAAGATGGGCCCAAATACCGCCAGGTGTATGATTGGTATTTTGCGATATCGTACAAAAAGATATAGTTTGAGATCCATTTTCGCCATTGGCATAAATAACACCGGTGTGCAAAGATATCTGTCTTTTGGAAGCACCAAAGTGCATTGCCTGTACTTCTTCTGTGAATTTACAGACATAATTTTCTGAGAAATCACAATGCACAACAATGTCGCTTTCAGTGAGTTTATTCTTACAATTTGTGTACATCTTAAATTGGTGCATTATGTTAAAATGATGCTTCTTAAACAGCCGTAATTGAGCACAAAATGTCTGCTGAAGTTTTTGTAATGATCCTGTAGTTATTTCCTTAACTGTCCTTTTTGTAATTTTTTCTTCACTTTGTTGATTGGCGGTATTCTTCGAATATTTGAATTGTTTTGTAACCCACATGTTCCATGACACTGTATCTGTTAGATTCAATTGTGACAAATTAAATTCAAAACTTTTGGAAGAGCAAATGTGACATTCATTGTACATGCAAGTCTTGTCATTTATATTACATGATATTGTTGACACTAGCTCAGTTAAGTTATCTGTTTTTAATAAACGTAATTGCTTCAATTTGCTGACCAAGAAACTTATATTCGCATGTTTTACGCACGCACAAGTATTTCTGTCCACTATTTTTGGGCTTAATACATAAAATGGCTTGTAGCGACTAAATGTAGCATAAGATAGCTTTCCCCCTTCAGTTATATATTTTTTGTGTAAATTTTTTAAGGTATCCAATAAATACCTAACTTGTTTTCTTGTTTTATGTAAGGTTCTATACTCGCTTTTTCCAGCTGTAGCGCGGCTATTATCGTCTCTTTCATAAAATGATGTAAGTTCCTGCAAACGTTTCATTTTATATTTATGTATTTTTTGTCGAACTCTTAATCTTCCTTTTAGCCCCACGCATGCACTTAACTTAGTTTTCATTTTATATTTTGCGGTCATATCATTGTTCACTACTTTCTTTAGTACGTGTCGTTCGGAATTATTCGTTGCTTGTGAGTATTGGTTTTTTAATGATTCTTTTAGAATAAGATTTTCAAACAATATCTTCTTTACTATATTCTTATCAGGGGTCGACATTTTGGGGACCGTTTCGTTCATAATTTTTTCGGCTTTAGAATATGGGGTATCTTTGTTCTCTTCAATATGTTTTATCTGTTCTTGCTGTTCACTGGTATTCAAAATTACTATTTTTTGTGTCAACTGTTTAATTTTTTTTTTATGTCTGTTGTTTTTCCTATTCAGCGTTTTTATTTTTTTCACTAACAGAGCTACAGTAGATTTTAAATTTAAATTTTCTTTTTGTAATTTACGAGAATACATGCGTTGTTTTGCTTTTTCTGTCTTGTCTTCTGACGTTTTATTATCAGTTTTATCATCTTTACATTTTTGTTTTTCTTTTCTCCACTTTTCTCTCTGTAAGTTCTGTTGTATTTTAGTTAGTTCGCTAATTTTTTTGTATTTGTTTTTTGTTCTTTCTAAATTTTCCCTTTTTTGCTGTAGCAGTTTTTCTGGATTTTGTTCAATCAACTTTTGACGATATCGTCGTTGCCTTTCTGCTCCAGTCAAAGGCATTTTGTACCATTATCTGGAAGCATAAAAAGGTAGGTAGGTATGGTAGGTTAGGTAGGGTAGCTTAGGTAGGGTAGGTTAGGTAGGGTAGGCTAGGGTAGGTAGGGTAGGGTAGTTAGGGTAGGGTAGGCAGGGTGGGGTAGGGTAAGGTAGGGTAGGTAGGGTATGGCTGGTAGGGCAGGGTAGGTAGGTAGGGTAGGGTGGGTTGGATAGGTAGAATGGTTAGGGTAGGGTAGAGTAGTTAAGGCAGGTTTGGGTAGGTGGGTTTTATGTAATATTCCTTATTTCTAACGAGATGAATCATGTATTTCAAATGTACAATTTTCCTAGTCAGTGCACAAACGAAAGGATGTGAAATAAGACTCAAATTAATCGAAAAAGAAAATTAAAACAGTCGGGTAAAAAGATTTTTATTTGAAAAACGTCCCTTTAGCTTCATTTTTGAGTAAGAAAAAATCCGTTATTTTTTTTCTGGTTCTTGTCCTTTGGTTTGTTTACTCTGATACTGGGCACATTGTATATTTGTATATTATTGCATAATTTGTTTCTTGTCATGAAAAAATATATAATTTAAATTAAGTCGCACAAAAAATCACACTACCAAAATCAACGTTATAATTTTTTTTCCAAATCAAAATTTTTTGGGAGCTTTTTTTCTTTTTCTTCAGAATACATGTATGGACAATAACGTAAATTTTTGAACAAAAAAATAACCAATATGTATGCACCCTGATTTTTTTGTGTGACGTCACCAAATGTCACACAATGGAAGCAAAATATACTCAACAAAACAAGAAACCACGCACAACAAACAAAGTGAAAAGATTTCCACAATTCTTGTCTATTCCACGATTTACTTATTACACATAATGTCTAATGATAATATGTCTGTAATAAAATCGTTAAACTTACCTGAAATTTCACGTCACACAAGTTTGAATTTTATAAAGTGACAAAACGGTAAACACGTGTTTCGACAGCAATACAACAAAAGTAAGATGGCTGATGTATTTTTTTGTAGGGTTGGTAGTAAATGGAATGTTGCCAGATGTAATAAAATGCAGTTACGTTTAGAAACTATCTAAGTAGGACCCATAATTTCGTCACACAAGGTTCGTCACACAAAGCAACGAAATACGGAGACATCATTTTTACTTCAATTTTCTCATTTATTACAACGTTTATAAAAAAATAAAAAGGTTTCTCATGCACAGTGATCATTTGCCAAGTATACTGTACTTAAATAATTCTGTATTATTTCGATTATTAAAAAGTAGAATTTTTTCCTTATAAAATTGGCACGTGGAGACAATTCTTTTTTGCATGAAAAAAAAACTCCACATCATTATGTTTCGTTTTTATTTTATTTATTTTGCTTAATTCTGTTGACCTGGTTTCTTAATACGAAAACATGAATAATAAAGAACCTAAAAAAAAAAAACGGGTTATTTATTCACTAAATAGGATTTTTTACGCCCGTGTTAGTAATGAGGACACTGGGCTTTTTTTCTTATGTACATTTTTTTTGATATTCACTCGTAAATGGGATAGACCTATGCGTCTTGTGTAGCTCAGTCTCCCTCCTAAACCGCAATCATGATGTTTTGAAGCAAAAGCCAAGTACTGGAAAGACTGCACTAAGTTACAGGTAGGTACTTATTTTCATTCAAAAAGTTTTTCTTGTCCTGATTTCTTAGTACCTAAGGAGGTACTTACCTAAATTGTAGTTTTTACTAGATAGGTACAGACGCCAGCACATCAAGCTACCTGAAACTGTCAAATTTTCCCATTTAAACTTAAACCTATGCCTACGCGATAAATTTGAAAATCTATAAAGAAAAATTGACAGATTGTTGTACAGCTTGATGTAGGTACCTGTGTTTGATGATTTCCAAAATATAAATAAGGTATAGGTGGGCTTGACTTACCATAATATGTAAAGTGCTATAAGTAATTGATAAACTTGTCCTCCACATTTTTATTCTTGAGACCACTTCGAAGTCTTACGAACCTACGATAATAGTAAGATCCAATGACTTGAGTTTTGTTATATTCAACAATGCTCACTTTAGTAGACGACATTATTACCTATTGTGTCTGTCTGTCACATAAGAACCAACAAAATAAAATCTGTTTACCTAGCATAAAATATTTTATTTATTTATAAAATGTCAAACGCTTTATTTGTATTTGTTAATAAATTATTGGGACCAAGGGGTCTTAAACTAAACGGGCAAAATCTATAGGTAGGTACTAATATAATAAAGCTGGAGAGTCCGTTTGTTTGATCGAGCTAATCTCTGGAACTACTAGTCGGATTTTTTTTTTTTTTTTGTATATGATTGCGACATTCATGAGGAAGGCTAAGTAGGTATACGAGAACGAGATATGCGCGTGCGAAGTCGCGGGCAAAAGATAGTGGAGAATATAGACCCATTAGCGTTTGTTCGCCCGCGTGTTAGGCGGAAATTATAATAAGGGAACACTCCCGGAATATAAAGAATCGACCGGCTGATACCTATCCTATATCTGCAGGCTGCAGATGCTTTTATTTTACACCTTTTGTAGGAGCAAGCTGTGCTAAGAAGATGAACAAAAGACATGTCTTAATACAGAACATGGTCTAACAGTGTGCCAAGTTTCATTAAAATCCATCCCTCGAGTTTCATTACAATTCGAGTAGGTACCTAGGTCTACCTAGGTATCGAATTATCGTTATCTTATGAATGACGGTATCATGTCGGTAATCTAAACTTTTAATTTGAACTTGTACGCTTTAGGATTTTGGGTTTTTTGTTACCTATATAATAATAAATGATGACCAGAGATCGGAATAGGTAGACTATATTTACCTAATGTTCATGGAAGTACCTACCTAAGTAACATAGAGTTGATAATACCTCCTGTAAAATCCCGGAATCATAAATGGAATCATGATTCATGACAATTAAAACCATAAATTATAAAAACATGAACTGGACTTTGAGTAGGTACCTATAAGTACCTACCTAGTTAAAAAAAGGATTGATTTGAAGAATCAAAAGAAGAAAGAGTTGTGCGAAAACAAAGCTATTTAATCGAACAGTTTTAGTAGGAATTCTAAAAACATAATAAGATTCTTCAATATAATAATTTTGTTCAAATGTATTCAAAGCGCAATACCTACTTAAGTGATTTACAATTTCTTAAATTCCGGGATACAATCGTCTTGTTTACATATGATTCCAGGATTTTAGAGGATGTAAATAAAATAAATAGGTATAGCCTTTATTGCTGTTTCTTTTTACAATAACTTAATACATGCCTACTTGCTAAAAACTAAATGTACATTCTAGTTCTAATTTATATTAAAGTGATCGGCAACTGGTTGCTTTTGTTGAACAGCTTGTCTGTCGACAAAGGCCTCCTCTAAAGATTTCCACGTATTCCTGTCTCTGGCTACTCGACTCCATACTGGAGTCCCACGAACATTAGGTAAATATAGCCTACCTATTCCGATCTCTGATGATGCAATAGGCAAATATGGACATAAAACATCTAGCACGTGGCCTAAACATTTGCTTCCAATACCTAGTACCTACATACCTGAACAATAACATAATCATTCTGAATTCATTATTTTTTAGAAATTACCTATCTGACGTGTTTCTTAAAAGTAGGTACTTATAGGTACCTACCTACTTAGGGAATAAACAATAAAAAAAAATATAATGTATTATCATTTATTTAATAAGAATATTATAAAATATTTATTAATAAAAATATAAATGTTTATCAAGAGTTTGTTTTCTTTTGCGGACAATTTTATTATCGACTTGGGCTACAAAAATCAGAGAGCAAGTAACCAAGTGGCAACATTATTTTATTTACCACACAAGTGGTTTCCCAATTTCAATTTTTTATTTTTATATAAAATAAAAAATTGAAATTCAATTCCTGTTAAATTGTCGTCTATAAAAACAGTTAGTAATTCTTCTAAAAAAATATAATCTGCGATTTGGAGTACAATTCACAAAAAAATTATGCCTCTTCAATATACAATAATATAATATCATATATTTGCTCATATGCTACTGTTGCAAACATTTTTCTAAATTAGGAAAGTACAATAAAGTCTAACAGTAGGTAGGTATATTTTTCAAAACATGTCTTATTTGGTGAACAGTAAAAACCGTAGGTAGGTACCATTAGACCGTGATTCTTGCAAAATTTCATTATTCTAGGTCAACAGCAAGTGCCCAATAGGTTTTGCAAGTACTTATCGACAAATTCCCTTTAACTTTTAACCGACTTCAAAAAAAGGAGGAGGTTCTCAATTCGTCGGAACCTTTTTTTTTTGTATGTTCCCCGATTCCTCGAAGATGGCTGGACCGATTTGGTTTCTTATTTGTTTTTTTTTTTGTTTCAGCGACAATAGGTAGGAATACAGACTGAGAAATTTGCACTGTCTACCTATTACGGTTCATGAGATACAGACCGCTATGCGTCCGTCCGTCTGTCTTGGTTGGGTTCTGTTGGTTACGTTTCAGGTACGGAATCCTAACAAAAGAGTTTAAACTTTTACATCTAACTCTATAGAAATATGCTAGGCTATTAAATCCATCTTCAGTTTTGTAAGAAACACAAATGAATCATTACCTTCATCGAAACGTCAGAACCAACGCCAGATTTGTTTACCATTTATTTAAGACACGTGAAGAAAAATACATTATACCTACAGTTACTGGCATGCGATAGATAAAAATAAAAGTTAGACTACAACAAACTAACCGTAGGAAATTGTATGTAGTTCTAGGCACAATCAACTGCACGTCATTTGAACTAAGAAAACCAGCCTTAATGCTACGATAAAGGCGCTGTCATAGCCTGATTGATCAGTTTTTCCAATGTCACCGGAAAATGGCAAACTCCGTAAGATTATAAAATAACTTGAGATATTGTAAACTCTCGATAAATTGTTAACTGAACATTTGGAATACTTTTTTACGCATCAAAATTTGATAGTAATCCACATGTTTGTAGGCAGGACATCGATAAATAAAAACTATTACTGTGCGGTTAACTGTACCTACCTACTTATTGATAATTTCAATTGTCTAGGTTTCGCTGACAAAGCCAGGCTTTATTTAGTGGACGGCATGGTAAATTGGCTAGGAGCCTGACTGAGCCATTTTGCAGATTAGCAATTAGTACAAATAAAAGCATGAAAGGGAAAACTGCATAAGGCCAGATGGCCTGGACCTCAACCTGGCATTGTTGTTTTATTGTAATCAAGGCAATTAATTGTTTACAATATTTCAAAAGATGCAAACAATATTTCTTGACATTACAATAAAAACTTATTTTTTAATGTAACATTTGCTATTTATGACAGAAAAAAAATTGTATTGAATTAAGTACCTACACATAACATTTAAAACACATGTTAATTTATAATAATATTTAAATAAAAATAAAAGAAAAATATTCAAATTTAAGTTCTACAAAATTACAACTCAGAAATAACTAATTGATTTTTGTACTGGCACAGTATAAAAAAATGGAAGATGAATTATTACATGTACTTAATGTTTAAAAAAAAAATATTTCAGAATTCAATTTAATGTTAGTATTTGCTTGAGTTCAATTAAGTAGATTTCCTTAAGTTCAATTAAGTAGATTTACTTGAGTTCAATTAAGAAGATTTACTTTAATTCCATTAAATTGATTTAAGTACTTGAATTCCATTTCATATATTTACTTGAATTCCATTTAATCAATTTACTTGAATTCAATTAAATTAGTTTTTCCTTTAAATAATATCTGGACAAAACTACAGTGTGAACCATTGGACCCAGTTCACAAACTTATGCAGTTGTACCAAGTAGCTCTTTGGCGGTGGTTCTTGTACTTGAGTTGGATAGATAACGCCTTTAGATGCATTACAGTTTGTAAGTAGGCCATTCACTTCATGTTCGCCTTGACATTCCATAAGATTCAGTTGTTTATCAAAGCATATACGGAGCTCAATCAAATACTGTACCCCATCTTCAGATTCACACTGTATCACAGGCCTTATCCCAATCTTTGATACCACGGCCCTGTTGATATCTTCAGCGTTCACCGGTACAGTGTCCGATGGGATGATGTTGGCAGCCTGGAGCATATCATTCATATGGTATATGTTCAGAAAATCAATGCCTTTGTTAAAGTATTTCAGTTGGCTGTTGAAAGGTTCAATCATCGCAGCACAAGTCCCATGTTTGTTCCATTCGTGGGCCCATAAGTTGTAGATTTGAGTTTCTGGAAATATATTGAGCATAATAAGTATTTATAGACGTACAATGATATTTTGCAATGAGTTTCCTCCTTTGTTCGTTTTCCTATTGATAAATATTGTTGTTGTGACTTCTAAGGTGGTCACCTTTTAGATGATTTATGAAGAACTATTTTAAGCAAAAATTTGATAATTATTTATTATCTGTGCAATCTGTGTGATTCACAATAGAAAGCAAGGACTGGTATTGTGAATATTTTATGTATATAATATGTATGTAGAATTTAGAAAGTACTCATTGGCTGTTTGACATGTGCAATACAAAGTTATAAGAATACAGAATAAATTTATTAAAAAGAAAATGTAGGTTACAAATTGTGTGTTGTACAATAGTGTTTAGTTTCTTTAAAAATTAAGCATAAAGGAATTTTCAAAGACTTCCCGCACTAGGCTAGGCCTGTCCCGCAGAGGACACGGCACGGCATACGCTGGCAGAGTGTGCAGCTTGGGAGGAGCCGCGCCGTGCCCTCATTTCTGTTGTAGGCGGTGACCTCTCGCTACCGGCTGTAGTTCATGCTATGGTCGGCGGTGAGGAGTCCTGGGACGCGGTGGTCTCCTTCTGCGAGACAGTTATCGCGCAGAAGGAGGCTGCGGAAAGGGAGAGGGAGATCACTACCGCTCTCCCGGCCCGCAGCAGGCGCATCGGGCGTCGGAGGAGGGCATATGCTGCCTTCTTCCGGCCCCCCTAACTGGGTCCAGGGGCGGCGGACTTGGGGATGTCCGTCGCCCCCCATTCATCCGGACCCGAGGTGGCGGCGCGTGGTGTTCCCGTGCGCCCCTCTTTGACGTAGCGAGGGGAGTCAAACACCTCACTCCCCTCGCCGACGCGAGGTGGCCCGCAG
>NDFZ01003601.1:13570-31627 GCA_002192655.3 Mamestra configurata
GTCCGTCGCCCCCCATTCATCCGGACCCGAGGTGGCGGCGCGTGGTGTTCCCGTGCGCCCCTCTTTGACGTAGCGAGGGGAGTCAAACACCTCACTCCCCTCACCGACGCGAGGTGGCCCGCAGTGGCGGGCCGGCACCAGCCGGGGATTGCGGAAGTCGCTTACGTTCCCGCGATCCCCGGCGTAGGTGGGAGTTGGAACACCGGGTTGGTAGTCAGTAAGTCTGACAGACCCCTCCACCTGCCCCAGGGTGGAGGATTTCCATGAGGATTTCCCCCCGACATAAAAAAAAAGGCCTGTCCCGCAGGAAGCTTTTAAGATTCCTATGCAGTTACAAATTATTAATAAGTATACACAAACAATATTTACAATATTACTAGAAACTATGGGTACAATAATGAGCAATATGGATTTCTTTTTCATTAAGTTTAATTCTCCAGGGAATTATAGTTATGTTATAAAGCTATCAAATCATTTTAATTCCTCAGATAGCAGTTATCTATTTGTTGGAAAATCAGCCCTTAAATCTACATATTATTTAAAATCGGTTTCCTTGTTTCCAAGATTAAAGATTTGCCAGTTCATAAGGAGTAGAAATCGTAAAGCTCTTAACAAAACTGTTTTTTTTTGTTATTTAAGTTTTGTTGTATTAGATTTCGTTTTATTTGAGAACTTTGTTTTTCCTGATAAGATTTGCTCAACATGAATAATTTATAGCAGTGGGCAATTAATGGTCTATTAATAATAATAATAATAATTTTATTGGGGAACAACATTGGAACCATTCTTGTTAGTAAACACCTTATATAATATAACTTATGCACTAGGGTTAGTAACAAAATTTATATATGAATATTAATAAATCATGTACTTACGAGGCATTTCATGCGGACAATGATTTCGCATGAGATGCCTCAGCACAGGAGCTCTCGTATCCTCCGCCACAACTTTCAGGATGCTATTGCTAAGGCTATTAAGTAGGTTGCTTACATCAGCAAATTGTCACAACCTTTGTTGGTGGTTATTTGAGTATGAAAAATTAACAAAAAACACATTTTCATTTGTCTGCATATTGTCGCTGAGCAAACAATACAGCTCAAGTAGATTTTTGCATTTTCTCATACAGCTCAAGTAGATTTTTGCATTTTCTCCTCAATGTCATTGGATAGAACTAATCAGTTTTTTCACTTTACTGTAAAATTAGTCAAAATGAGCGGTACTGTTAGCTAAGCGACTATATGCAGTGTGTCATCCTCCTGCACTCACAAATTCAGTTTTAATTGGGGTCAGAGCTACATACCTTTTTTCTTTCATACATTTCTGTTTGCAGTCCTATTAATAGTCACCTATTTTTTCTAGCCATCTCATCTTTCACAGGATGCATATGCAGTGTGTATTAAAAATATATTTAAACACAGTTACCTTTCTCAACATTGGTCCAAGCTTGTTCCAATTCACTTTCAATAGGCCTAACCTGTTCTGGATCAAAAAGCCAGGTGTTGTTACAGTTAAAAGGTCCTTTAGTTCCTTTCTTTGTTGGCCAAATACCGTGAACGGTCCACGAATTTTGCTTCTTAGGAAAAACGCAGTGATGATGGGGCTTATTGTGAGTCCAAACTTTACATTGGGAACTAGGCCATTGTTGAGTAAACATAAGAAAATCCCATTCCTTATCAAATGAATAAGGACTTAATGCATCTCCGAATAATATGAGGTGGTGAGGCCGATGTATTAGCATCCAAACATGATCAAAGCTGGAAAACGTCCAAGGTTATATTCATAGTGTTTGTTACTTTTACATGATTGTCTGAAAAAGTAAATGAAGTCGGTTAAAAAGCTTACCATAAATAAAGTAAAAACGCTGAAATTAAGCCCTTGCTGTACATTGTCATTGCTTTAAAAATTGGCTATCTTGGTTTTGTATGCAACTTCAATAAACACGTACAAAAATATAAAAATACTTTCTCAGTATTTTCGTGACTATTACCCCCGTTCGTTTTGGCAAATTGAAAGTCAAAATAATATTTTGATGTCATTCCGAATCCCGTTATGTCAAGTTTGACGTATGGCCTCACGTTTGATAACGCATTTTTCAACATTGTTAAATCTCAACGAAATATTTATTTCATAAATTAATGTTTCAAACAATCTTATATTTGACAAAATATTTGTTTTACAACTGATGAAATTTGAAAACAAAACATAAAAATCGTTCTTTCTGGTCTTAGACTGCTCGGATAGATGGCGTTAGCGTAGAGAAAGTGCATGAATTTATTGTGTGTTTAAAATCAGTATCAAAATTCATTTAACTATTCATATTCAGTGGATATTGAATAATATTAAAATCATTTCTTTTTGGACTTTTAAATCAGTGATCCCGGTAACCTAGGCAATGTTGATGAGATCCAACACCAAGCAATTTAAAAAAGCTACTTGTTAACTCGGTACCTTTTTTGAATACCTAACCGCACCTAGGTGATCTTTAAAATGCCGACTAGCTGTGTCTGTAAGTATCTTTTAGTACCGAAATATTTCGGGTTCTCTAACCCGGAGTCCCGGACTCACGATGATATTAGCTGTAGGTAACTAATCTCCGCAGGGTGGGCAGAACTTAGTATCAAAATCTAAACCAATGGTACCCTCAGTCATGCTTTGATGTCAAGTCTAAGGCGCAGATTCTGGAACGAAAATTAAAAAATGTTAACAAATGTTAGCTCACCCATATTTCCTCAGTCATGCTTTCATGGCGAGTCTAAGTCTAAGTTTCTGGAACGAAAATTAGCAAATGTCAACAATTGTTAGCTGTTATGTTTGGTTGAATAAACTTTCAATAGGCATAAATTGTCTTGCCTTTAATTAGTGACGCGTCGACAAATTCTTTCCAAAAGCAGGGGGAAGCTGTCCACCGAACCGAACTACAGCTACTGAATAAATTCTAATTGGAAAGCACAATGGACACCTAACATGACTGTCATGTCATCCTAACACGATATGGGGACCGAGCGCCGTAGCGTCAGCAGCCGTAGCGCTAGCAAACTCAAGACAAATATCACACTACAAGAACAGTTCAAAATCATCGACAACAATATCCACACACCGACTTCGCCTATGTTGGACATCGGCCTCTCTTTTCTTTTACCAATTCCCACGTTCATGTACCAGCTTCAGCAACGGATAAGGTACAAGATTCTTCACAACAGGTCCAAAGTATTTCTTCTTTGGTAGCCCCTCATCAAAGCGGACGGTGACCCAAGACTTTTTTCGCTACTAATAACGTTCTTTATCAACCAAAAACAATCTTGATTCCGGGTTGTTAGTGTTGCTTCTGACAGTAACGCCTAACCTGCGGACTGAACCCAAAACTCCTTCCTCAGAAGTCACGCTAGCAAATATTAGTCCAACGTTGCGACGTTGTTAAAAAAAAAAAATCGGCTGATCCGATTGCGAGCTACGATGCCTTAGATAGACACACTTTAACACTACTCCGTTTTTCGGGCGTTAAAACAGTTCCAAAGCACTTCCTCATTGGAAGTAGACCCTCATCCAAGCGGACTGCGGACGGTGACCCAAGCTTTTTTTCGCGATACCGTTCTTGACTAACCTCATTTCTTTTTTTTCCAGCCGTCACTCGGTCCGATGCACCAATGAAAAAAGTACATCGCGTGTTTTACGATACGCTGGGTAAGTATCCCCGCATTACCACAGATGCATTATGGAGCTCGCTATGATCGTAATTAGTGGCGTGCGCCAGCCGACGCCGGGCGGCGAGCTAAGTATGCTGGTGTTGCCAGGTGGTGGCGTAATGAGAAACCTGTTTTGATTTTATATTTATCCGACGTATGCCATAAGTAAGTTGTGGATTCTTTGGAGCTTCAGGATTGTCATCAGCATTCCTTTGAGGGTATTAGAAACACAGCTATCAAAGAGTTCAAAAAACGTATATTGGGAACTATAGGCAGGTATCTAGAGTCGACACTGCTTCTCCTAGGTACTTACTTACCCAAGTTTGTTCTGGAAGAATTAGGTACCTACGGCCAATTTAGTTGTAGGTATCCTCAGTCTTGAACTATTGTTTGTTAAAGACAGGCTTTGAAGCCTGAAAAATAGATGGAAACCCACTCAACATAGACTTCAAAGCTTATCAATTAACGTATTTTCTGTCTAACTTGCTTTCTGTTCCCACTTTCTAGGCGATTTTTTAGCTTAGCAACACTGCAAATATCCTAGACTAGATGATTTAAAAAAAGTAACAAACGCATTCTCGTCAACAATTATTTTCATTTGCAACACACAACAGTAGCGAATCACGAAGTGGGTGGCTTGTTATATTTTTTTCCTTTTAAAATTAAACGTTTCTCTTTGTGGACTGCAGTTTTCGTGTTTAGTATTGTTAAAATATAGGTATAGGCTAGATACTATTATCTACTTACCTACAGTTTATTTTTTCTGACTGATTCGATGGCTGCAAGAGCAAAGTCCGCTGAATGTGAGATTCTAGGTTTGTTGTATTTTTCCTTTGAAGGTTTCTCAGTAGCAGCTCGGAGTGAGGATTTGTACCTGGTTAGGCTTGTCCTATAGGTACCTATTGCTTTCGAAGGAGCTCATGGCTAAATGATAACGGCCGCACGGTTCGATCTTCGAAGCCCAGCAGTGCTTGCTGGAGATCGGTCTATGGATAACATACTCCTCCGTGCCTTAGAAAGTACATGAAGCCGTTGATCCCGGCTGTCACTTATAGATCTTTGACAATCGTTATGGATAGCCAGAAAAACTGACACCCGGCGTGTGGAGGTCAGAGCAGTGACTTCATGTAAAATAGTGGTATTCAGTTGGATCTGGCTAGACTGGAAGTCAGCTCAATATTCAAATAAAAATCTATGAAATGTTTACTTTGAAGTTACAGTCTAGCTTCTGACCACTTTGTAAGCACTTTGTTTTGTTTTAAAGGGTTAAAAAATTGATATTGATGATAGAATATGTCATATATTCTATCATCAATATCAATTTCTCACTATAGATTCCCAACATTTCTAAAAAAGAATCCTCTCGATTCGCAGCGAGTTAATACGAACGGAGATAAATTAATGTTTAGGGCACCTTGCTTGCTCAATGTCGTTGGTTCGTCGACTCCTCGCCCGTGACCCTCGCAAGATAAATGCGTACCTATAGCACCAGTGCACCTACGCAATACTGATCCGATTCAAGCGACAATTTTTCAATAAAAACCGTTGTTTTCTGCGTAGTTCCGATCGATTGCACAGATGATTATTTAAAGGCTTGCTTTGTTTGAAGAGTCTCTGGAATAATCCTGTCATTTACTGTGCCTATTCTTTATTAATGATGTTTTTGAATCCTGTTGCAGTTCCTAAGGGTTACCTACCTATTTGTTAACCCGTGTCGCATCCTGTCCGTTCTTGTCCGTAAGAATCTACCATTGTGAATGGAAACTAGAGTAACTTTAATTTTTGTTTTAACTGTACCTAAATGTTGACTTTCAAAAGTGCCTTTTAATGGTCTTATCGAAATAAATTAATTTACTTTGACCTATGCTTGTTCAGTTAATTCAATTGATTGTTGATTTAAAGTCACATAGGTACACTTTAAAGTGTTGCATCATCATTCATCAGCCTGCGATGTATGAGTGTGACTGAAGAGACTAGGTCTCTTCAGTCACACCCATAAACTCGATCCTCTGATCCAGCTGCTGCTAGTCAACTTGCGGAGATAGTTGCTCCAACAAGATTGAGGGCATTCAACAGGGTCACAGCCCGTCTACCTTTAATATATCGAGTAGGCACCTAGACTCGTTTCAGATAAGTAAGTAGCTGTAACATGTTGCGGAATTTGCTCGAAAGAGTCACCGCGGCCCTGGAACGCAAAGGGCTTTAGTAGGAACACGGATGGGCTTTAATCAGTAAAAGTCTGACACGCCCTTCCGCCCTAAATTATCTATGCTCCCTTTAAAATAAAGAAAATTCGACCAATTTCGTGGTTAAATTATAATTAATTTAATTTTTGGTCCCAACTCCCAAGTTTAATCGCATTGCTAGTTTGTGCGAGGGAGCATCGACCGGGCCACCTATGGGGTCAAAATATTGAGTGAAAAGACTGCAGGGATGCCTAGGGCATTGATACTAAGTTAATGAACTGAGCTGGCATGCGACAGGTAAAGTTTTTTGGTTTTTGGGTTTTTGGCAGAGTTATTACATGGCTCTGAGGGCCTATATTATTATATGAAACTAGCTGCCGCCCGCGTTGGTGTCGAAAATTATGCCAAGGGAACATACTTTCGGGATAAAATCTCTATACCAAATTTCATCTAAATCGGGTCAGCCGTTTGCGCGTGAAGTAACAAACATACACACATACTCACAAACTTTCGCCTTTATAATATTAGTGTGATAGTGTGATTAGTGTGAAGTGTGATTAGCTGATGCCTGCGACTTCATCCGCGTAGATGCCGGTTTCAAATAACTAGCTACAGTTTCCCCTACCATTTCCCCCTGAAATTTCCAATTTTCCTGACTGATTATCTACTAGCCAAAGCTTTCTAAAGCTTTGGCTGTGCATAGATAATCAGTCAGGACAAACCATTATAGGTAAAGATCCGGTAAGTATAGATAGTGCCGTCTGTTGTTAGGTAAGTACATGGAACTTACCTACTCATAACTGCGGAAATGTTTGTTTTTAGATTTCCGTACCCAAAGAGTAAAACGGGACCCTATTACTAAGACTCCGCTGTCGTTCGTCTATTTGTCTGTCCGTCTGTCACCAGGCTGTATCTCATGAACTGTAATAGTTAGACAGTTGAAATTTTCACAGATGCTGTATTTGTGTTGCCGCTATAACAACAAATACTAAAAACAGAATAAAATGAATATTTAAAGGGCTCCTTTACGAGAAACGTGTTTTTTTTCGATTGATGGCACGGAACCCTTCGTGTGAGAGTCCGACTCGCACTTGGCCAGTTTTTTTTATTTTTTTTTATTTGAGATGGGTGTGATCTTGACTCTAGTCTAGGTCATAGATGACAGAGACAAATTCGATGATGCAGCGAGCTTACCCAGAAGAAAACAACTGCTTCCTACTGTTATTTGTATGAGTGAGTTATTTGACTCTGCACTTAGCAGAGTACCTCTGTTTAACTGTTATGAGTAATCAATGGTGAGTGACTTATCAATAGCAGCGTGGAGTTTGGAAGTCGGTGGTGTGTGTGACATCCCCTTGCCTAGGAAAGCATGTAAAGCCGTTGGTCCGGCGCCTGATCTGTCCCCGGCCGTGTAGGGTGGCCGTCCCATCGGACTATGAGAGTTGAGGAACACAGAATGCATCTCTCGTGCTCTATAATATCTCCGACGGACTTGGCTAATCTCTGTTGAGATTAGCATTAATAGTATCGTACCAAAGGTATTGGTCCTATCTTTTGCCCGCAGCTTCGTCCGCGCATATCCCGTTGTTTTGGGAAATCCTCTCTTAGTGCTCCAAATTTCAGCTTTCTACGACCAGTACTTTCGGCTGTGCGTTGTCTGTCAGTCACTCAGTAGCGGAAGTGTTTTATATATTTTATATATTCATTGCTCTAGTCTATCTCGATCGGTCGATCTATCTCGATCGATCGATCTATCTCGATCGACCTTGAACTTTAGGATAATGACGCCATCAAATCAAACTGGATTGATACATAATCCTAATCAACAGACTCAAAATCTTTTGGGTCTACCTATAACAGATAATCGAAATAAAATGGGTAAAGATGGCTGTACGCCATGCTTGAAACTGACTTAACACGGTTGCATTCAGTATTCAGGATCCTGCCACAAACTGGGTCAAGCAAAATTATCTTGGGTCGCGAAATTGAATAATGTATCATTGCCTCATTGGACTCTCTGCTGTATGCTTATTAGACTGGCCACGGGCTCCTAATAATGTGATTTTAATCGGAGATAACAATAGTCTAGTATTTGACTACTATACAAAATTAGTGAACAGTTATTTGAAAGATACAAAGTAGGTCCAAAAATAGTATACCTATATCGGCGCAATTACAATAGTTTGTCATTATTCAAATAATTAAGATTCATAATTTGACTGTCCAAAAACTAGTAAATTGATTGACTTTAAGTTTATTACGATGTAAAATTAACGTTAAACAGCATTTCACTATTCCTGTTACTGTAATTTAAATGTTTCAATACTTAACCTAAAAACTTACACGTGCACGTGGGAGGGGCGAACCCTCCTACGAACCTACGGCCGCATTGTCAGCGTTCGGGCATATAAGTCCTGGCTGGAGGCTTTAATATTATTCTAGTTCGATCCAGCCCATCCCTAGCTGTCCTCCCCCCAGCGACGACGCCCTCAGCCGAGGCCCGTACCCCATAGGGGGTGCCATTAGCGTGTAGTCGCTTAGTTTGTAAGTTTCTTATAAGCCCTGGCTGGAGGCTTTAATATTATATTAAAGCCACCACAGGCAAGCCCGGTTAAGCAGTCGATAACCTTATAGGTTGAACTGCGAGACGCCACTCACAAAAAAAAGGCGTTCGGGCATTCAAGCTTGAGCTGCTGGACAGTACGGACCTTTCTGTGACGTCGTTACGCTATTCGTTGAATAAATTAAGTTTGAAACAAGTTGTGAAGTTTTCTTTTAAAAAACCAAAAATGAGTGATCATGATGACATTTGTGACGTCAGCTATGATGACGTCACACTTTTTAAAAACACCACGGAGGTTCTTTCTCCGCTATATACATTTATAAAAAAAAAAAAAAAATGTGACCCGTCACGAGAAACTTGGCAGATGTGAAACATCAAATTTATTTTGTACAAGTAATATGCATAAAAGAACAGATTACAACAGGAACTAAGGGATTCGTTGGTAGTTGAAGGCTAAACACGTGCTTTTGTCAGTGCTACGAATATTTTCGATTCTGGTGAATTTCTTTAGTGTGAAACTTGATCGAAACTGTTCTTTGTGTTTGTGTTGTCGGTCTAAGCTTAGACTAACATCTACCACGAAGTACAAAAATCGACGGCCCGCCTCGCTGTGCTGCCGTCACGGCGTGACTCTGGCAGAATAGTCGGAACCGGCTCAGTTGCCATAAAAGGAAAAAAAAAAAACAGGAACTAAATACTTATGGCATAATGAAAAAAAATCATTTAGACTGTATATATGTAATACCATCGTTTAGCGTGCATCGTAACGGCATGCGTCGCTACGCCAGCAATCGGTTTTACCCGTTGCTATAGATGTTTCACATAAAAAACCCAGGCAAGTGCAATTCTGACTTGCAAACCGAGGATTCCGATCGAGTCTACCTATTTCCGAGTATACATTACCTTTTCTTTTTAAAGATGGGAAATCATTAAATAACTTCTTCCGCTCTGGGTGAAGCAGAACTCAGACTTTTACTGACTAAAACCCATCCGTGTTCCTCCGGTGACTCATTCGAACTAATTCCACAACCCTGGAAGTATACATTACCTACGGAAGTTTATAAACTATGAAAGCACTCATTACTCTATTAAAAATATAGAAAGTTGGTAAGATTGAAGGACAAACTTAACTTTGTTGTTGAAAAAATGTTCTTCCATGCATCAATGTACTAGGTACGTCACCGGACAATTCTTCAGCCGAAAATATAAGTTTGTAATCGCAAAAAAGGTTTTTTTGTACGATATAACTATAAATTGCCAATTTTCAGACTTTTCCTTTACTTGTACTGTATGAACTATCTTCTTGCAAAATTTCATGATTCTGGCTCAAGGGGAAGTCCCCTTAAGGTAATGATTCCCTTGCAAGCATCAAAACATTCGACATAAACGGAATATTAACGGTCCTATCTTAAGATTGCGTTGACCTAAGGGGTAAACAGACGCGAGTATTTGATATAATTTCAGCTTAATTCCTTCACGCGTTCCTGAGAAAAGGGTCTTGATAGACGGACAACAAAGTGATCCTATAAGGGTTCCCTACATCCTAAAAATAAATAAAATCGGCGGAAAAATAGAGAAGTTACACGCTTTTGAAGTAATCCCGTTTTTGTCACGTTTATTACGTTAGTGCTGCCGGTCGATTCTTTAAACATGTCGAAGTGAAGGCTTGGGTGAAGTGATCATAAGGTGAGCTGTCAATCCATATAATCAAGATGGAATGACAGCTCACTTCGTGATCACGTGACATCTGGATTATATGGATTGACAGCTCATTTTTCACAACTCCAACTTATTCTGCCTTTTCATCTTTTCTTTAGGCTATGAAAAATGCACTCACCATAGGCCTGGTCCACAAATTCAAGGTTGCTCAGCGTGCAATGGAGAGAGCAATGCTCGGGATTTCTCTGGTGGATAGAATTCGCAACGAAGTCATTCGCCAGAGAACTAAAGTCACCGACATTGCGCGTAGAATGAGCATGCTGAAGTGGAAGTGGGCCGGCCATGTCTGTAGACGGACAGACGGTCGATGGAGCAGACATGTGGTAGAGTGGAGACCGCGTATGGGCAAACGTAGTGTGGGACGCCCTGCGGCACGATGGATCGATGATTTGAAGAAGGTG
Source organism: Mamestra configurata (assembly GCA_002192655.3). Taxonomy (NCBI): domain Eukaryota; kingdom Metazoa; phylum Arthropoda; class Insecta; order Lepidoptera; family Noctuidae; genus Mamestra; species Mamestra configurata. The sequence goes on from NDFZ01003601.1 coordinate 24,123, forward strand.
GCTGGCAGCGGATGGATGCGGACCGCTCAGGACCGGGATGGTTGGCGATCTTTGGGGGAGGCTTACGTTCAGCAGTGGACGGCAATTGGCTGATATGATGATGATGAAAAATGCAATAAAAACAAAATCCAGTAAAATATCCTACTTGGGGTTATCCACATTACGCGCGCATTTTGGTATGGCTGACAGATGGCATGTCGTTTTGTATACAAGCTTCATCTAGCTTGATTTTTTTCTATCAATAACTGTTTTTTACGATTCATTTAAGGTGATATCTACACTTTAATATTTACTAGATAATAATAACGCTAAAGAGTTTGTTTGCTTGTTTAAACGCGCTAATCTCTGGAACAACCAGTCGGAATTGGAAACTTATTTATGTAGATATATGGCAGTCACATAAGGAAGGCTATACGGGAACGGGAAATTTCTACGGGAACGAGAAAAAAACGGGAAATGCGCGTACGAAGTCGCGGGCAAAAGCTAGTCAATAAGATAAGAAAATATTGCCTGTAAGAAAATATTATGTGAAATTAAAATATGTCAAGCCATCAGACCATGGCTTTGTACTCTATTAATACACAAAAAAATAATTAGATATGGTTTCATTATATGTAATAAACAGAGGTCGGAATTAGGTAGAGTTATTTTTGTAATAACACTGATTTCATACTGTGAAAGAATAAAGTGGATATGCTTCAAATCCCGAGATTAATGTTAAAGAGCAAAAAAATCCCGTGATTTATTAAGTACTTTTTATTTAATAAATCACGGGATTTTTTATTATTTACTTTTACACAATTTAAACCACTGCACGACGTTACCAAGTTACATCAACGACATCGGATGTCCGAAATTGCAAAATTAGAATGCGCACACGCGCGATGTTGTCACATTTGTAGTTCGCACAACATAGCTTAAAAGAAAAATTATTATTATTTATTTGTTATATTGTTGGCCACACGGGATTGTCTCATTAGAAATCCCGGGAAGATCCATATTAATATCAACATTTCGATACAAGTGCATAAATAACTCTACCTAATTCCGACCTCTGGTAATAAAAGAAAAAGCGTATTGTTTTAGTTTAAATATAAATACCGTAATTAAATATCTGTTGAGAGGTAGTGCAGCGATTTATTGATGCTATATAGATGGGTGCTATTCATTTTTATTTCATTTGCATGTCGATCTAACATAACTGCATCGGATGGGTATCTTACAGTCAATACAGCACAAACTCAGACACCTGAGCTTTCTGGACAGCCATGAATCTGGATGGATGGATCACATTGGATTGTGTGAGGAATGATATGAACAAAGAGGGAGTTTATGTCAGCGGTGTGATGGTGGTCGGGAGAGTTGAAGAAGGAAATTTGTTAATAGGGTAGATAACAAAAAAATCTAATTAGTCCGTCAGATAGATTTCCAAAAAATATTGGAAGCTTATTTTTTTTACCACGTAAAAAACAAGTACGTTGAAAACTCGTGTGACGTCACATTTCGGTACACTTTTTACCAGAAAGTGACGTCACCACAAGCCCTAACTCCTGATTTTTTATGCATTTTATCTTCAAATCCCCAAATCGCACCTTTAAAGTAAAACCATTACTAAACGAAAATTTTCATGAATTGAGGTATCTAAAAACAGTGACTATTTTCTAATATTGGCTCCCTTAAACAATTTCATAATTTCTTTTAATACCACGTGTCAAATCCCCGGGGATATGACACGTGGTATAGTTAATAATGAGAATTTATCAAAATTTCTGTGACTTAAATAGAAAAATCAACATAAAAGAAGAAAACCGCCAGGTTTCCGAGCCTTTTTTTTTAAAGATGGGCAATCATCAAATGACTTCTTCCGCTCGGAGCGGAAGGGCGTGTCAGACACTTACTGACTAAAACCCATCCGTGTTCCTTCTAAAGCCCTTTACGTTCCGAGGCCGCGGTGACTCTTTCGGACAAATTCCGCAACCAGGTTTCCGAGCCTAGGACCTGAAGCTCGGCATTGACACTTGTGGAGTTATGCGGGATATCACGTCGGGGTCACCAGTGTAGGGGGATGCGGCACAGAGAGTAAAGTCCCGCATACGTCCACTGAAACGGGAGGATCCTCCGACCAGACGTTTGACGTTGTTGTGTCTGGTGGGCAACTGCCCGATACTTGATATTCGGACTGTTGTATATGTTCAAATCGCATGGAGAACTTTGTTTGCGCGATGCAGGATCTCGATAATAGTTCATCGCTGACAGGATAGATGACGTTGCAGTTCTTTTTGATGCCGTACAAATTTCGCTTCTTAGTTTTTCATTGATGCCGCTACACACTTGTAACCAGTAGACCATGAATCAATTAATTTGGAAGTCTGTCATCTAACAAGTCCACTACATGTACCAGAAGTCCAGAAGCACATCATCATGTCACGAAGAGGAAATGAGCGGGTGGTAATCAGCACGCGATGACGCGACCGCTTCCGAAAGGACGACCTAGTTCCTTTTAGTAATTCAGTATTAGTGGACTACTAATATCTTCGTTAGGCCTAACTTAGATAGCGGGTAAAGCGGTTAAATAAACAGGATATCCAGATTTTCTTTGATTCAATCGCTGTTTTGAAAGTATTTCGTTAGAGAGAGATTCATAAATTAGGTTACATTCCAAATCAAATGGGTCAAAATGCTAGGAAATAAAGATCATCACTTTTATTTCCTAAACCTTTTCTCAACTACATTTTGGATGACTTCCATTCGAACTGTATCCGACTGATGAAAACCAAGCATTACCTACCTATTTTACATTGAGCGACTGTCTTTCCTTCACAAACCAGAAACTGATGAGTTACATATTCTTCTTGGTAAGACTACTTTATTGATTGGCTTCTGACTACCTTACCAGTCAACTGTCTTCACCGATTTAATAACTCCTGCGCATCTCAAACTCACCTCAAAACCATAAACAATAACAACTCCATATACACATAACAGGAATGCACACAACCCTTCAAATAGCTGCAAGCTAGATCATTTTACAAACAGGCCATTGCTCTCGATGGCATTAATGCATTACGGCAAAAAATGGCGACCGCGCGTGCGTTTCCGGACGAGTATGCGGTTGCAAAAAGTGCGCGCGCGCCGCTTGCTGCGCCGTGACGCGTTTTTCTAATTAATTAATGCTGTAAAGTGCGATGGGCACGCGAACGTCTTTACTTTACAGCCAATTTACACTTGGTGTGCCCAGAGATGCTCAGACTTATCATGTCGGCGATCGACATTGAAATGGAAACCGACCGACCCTCGCACTAATAGGATAATTTAGAAAACAGGTTATTTAGGTAGTATCTGTCAAACGAAAGACAAGAACAAAAAACGAAAGAGAGACGACAAACTCAAAATCATAACCGGGTGAAATAGATTTGATTAGTTTGAAGCATGTCCGCCTAAATCTGCGTAAATACACATTTTAGTTACTTTGGACAAAGACAAAAAAAATAATGGGTACCTACGTACGGGTATCGTGCGTTTCGTCAGCGATAATGCGGTCGACGCTAGAGCACGCTTGTCTCTAGGCAGGTTAGGCAGGCTAGGCTAGTAATCTTTTTTATTTAAATCTTGACTTAAAGGGAAGAAAATAGGTCTTAAATAACAGAAAACTGCGTGTGCACTAAAATTTGCGTTAACATTCTTATTTTGGATCGTCAGCGCGAAAGCTCGACCGAACGGTTTGAGTACCCCTGGCCCAGCCAGTTCCCTAGGTGTATGTAGGCGCCAATGGGCCAGTCAGCCAGCGACGGCGTAATTGTAGACGGTTGAACGTCTTCTTTATGACATAGTGTAGGTGATCCTCGGCAGCTTGAGGCTGTAATTAGACATCTGTCTAGGTGTTAACATGATTGGCAGAATGTGGCTTTAGGATTGCGTGAGTCAGGCTCCTTTCATCGAGGTTATGGGAAAGATTTTCGGATCTACCTACTGTTTGCTGATTTTAGTGTTTATGTTATGAGGAAGGTGTCTGGTAGACAGTTAATATTAGAACAGACATCGTCGTTAAATCTATCTTTGCATCTAGCCCATCGAAGTGGAGACGACAGTTAGACATATAAATGGGATTAAGTTAACTGAGAGCTTATTGGAATTTCTCCTGTTTGTTATTTTTTCTTAGGCAGCTTTACATAGGGTAATATAGGGTTAGAAAAACAGTGAAGAAAAAAATATTCAGAACACGGATAGTATGAACGCTACTTAAGAACGGCATATAGTACACATCACTCAGACAAAAGAAAGCTAAAGTAAAACGTATTGTTTATTATCTGTTCTATTTATTTTATTCATATAGAACAAGAAAATTAATTAACGGATACTGTAAATGAGTTAACATTGTATTCTAAGACGTTTTTAGTAGCTATTTATTATTTGTTTTATGTTGTTAAAAATATAGTTCGGTTCCGTGGTTTTTGTTCTTCTTCTAAGTATATCTATTAAAAATAAAATAATCATATTCAAAGCAGTGGTATCAATGAACTAACTCAATATAATACTTTACTTTTCAGTGGATCCAGGAGGGATCTGCCCGCTTAAGACTGATTGTAATAATAAAAACACTACCTGGAATAATTATATTTTGATCACAATTCTAATTAAAACCACCAACTAAAACGATTCATCAAAACCATAGACAAACTGACACTAACACAACCGCTTTTTAGGGTTACGAACCTCTGTACCTATGGAAAAACGGAACCTTTATAGTATCATTCGGTTGTCTGTCTGTACGTCCGTCTGTCACAGCTGATGTTCTGCGAATCTACTGGACCGATTCAGTTGAAATTTGGGACACATATAATCTTCTGTGACCCAAACATAGACACGTAACGAAAAAAAATAAATATTGAAAATGGGGTCACTTTTTGGGGGACGAATGAGAAAAGAAAGTTTTACGAGCCGTACCGTGTAATATATCAAATGAAAGGGCTTACCACTTACGGCCATTAGGCGTAAAAGGCCATCAAACGTAGTTTTTCATCATTTTAAAATATTCCTTACTAAAAAAATAGAAGAAAATGTACCATTCACCCCCTTATCTCCGAAAATGCTGAGCCAAAAATTTAAAAAAAAATATAGGTCCTTACCTATAGATTACTGGAAACCCATAAAATGTCTATGGTTTTTAAGACTTAAAAAAAATATCGTTCGGTACCCTTTGTACGAGGGTTCGACTCGCACTTGGCCGGTTTTTAACAGTATCCTTTTCGCGCTCTCACTGGCTATAACCGCGCAATTCAAATAAGGAATGTAGTTTAAAATAGCGATGCGTCGGCGCAAACGCACCCCGTGACGTCAGCAGGAATTTGACTCGGAAATGAGTCACAGACTCGTCGCCTGAGTCTGCCTGAGTCATAGAATGCGGTCCAAGTCTTCGGTGCTTTTATACGTCGCGAACTTTTTATTTTTTAAATTCGAACCGTTTTTTCTTTGTCTATGACTGATGATTAGGTCGGGGCTAAAGTTTTGTCGTTGAGGTTTTTTTGTATCGCAGAATACGTTTGTGGTTTCCGCTGTTTGGGTTTTTCTAAATAGATGTACAGACGCCAGCACATCAACCTACAACAATCTGTCAAATTTCTTTATTAGATTTTCAACTTTATCGCTAAAGCATTAGGTTCAAGGTTGATTGGGAAAATTTGACAGTTTCGGGTAGCTTGATGTGCTGGCGTCTGTACATATTAAATCTCTAAAACATGCAAATCGTTATCTATCACAGTTTTGGCTCGTTACATTGTATCTAACTAAGTGGTAATTTTAATTCTTTAAAAACGTGAAGGGCATTCTCAGTACTCTAGGACCAGTTCTATGGACATGAAAAATTAAGAATTTAGGAGAAGTATTTTCTTCTTCTAAATTCCTAATTTGTAGAGAGTACAGAGAATGTCTTTTACTTATTGTCACGTAGGCTATCGCTTTTGTCATGTAGGTAAACAAAAGGGCCATCACATTGGCGATTTGCAAGCGAGTCCAAAGAGACACGAGTTCGGCGCGAATGGTACCGTCGATGCCATTCTGTAAAATCACGTTTAANGACACGAGTTCGGCGCGAATGGTACCGTCGATGCCATTCTGTAAACTCACGTTTAAAACGGACAGCACGACGCGAACTCGCTGCGCGCCCGCTTCGTCTTCGCGGCATGTTGGTCTCGCGTTCATTGCGAACTCGCTGCGAGCTCGTTGCGCACTCGCTTCGCTTTGAACTCGCTCGCAAATCGCCAGTGTGATATCTCATATCAGCCAAAATGAAGATGATACAGTGCGTTAATATTTCGCGTGACGTCATGTCACTGTAAAACTGTACTTTTCACCCAGAAGTGAAGTAACAAGCTGCCACTCCTACCGGTCGATTCTGTAAACATATCGAAGTGAAGTCGATACAGAAAATCTAATAGTCTAAAGATCTAAGTTCAGCCGGTCGATTTTGTAAAAATGTCGAAGTGAGGCTTGGGTGAAGTGATCACGAGTTGAGCTGTCAATCTATATTATCAAGATGGAATGACAGCTCGCTTACTCCATCTCATCATCTCCATCAACTTAATCCATCCAAGAATCGATTGATTTTAAAATTAGAAACCACAAAAAAGTCTTAAGCTGTAAAGAGTCTTCATAACTTAATGCACCAGTTGATCTTGAGCCTCCTCACCGGTTGTTTCCTAAGAAACTGTTCCTCAGCCTAAGGCCAGCATTGACTGGTGGTTGTCCAGGACAATGGACAATGTCTTGCTCATGTTTATACTGTTTTTGGATGGGTTTGCAAGAGCTATTGTTGCAGATCTTAAATCATATCGGTTACGGTTTTAACAGTGCTTTATTCTGCTCTGTTCCAAAGGGCTTTGAACTGAACTGGGGCAAAGGCCTATGTAAACACTAGGCTTTCCCCGCGGCTTCACCTCCCGTCTCGCTCCCGTGGTCTGAAGAAACATCATTATCATCATCATCATCATATCAGGGTACGGGTAATAAGTATGTGTAACTTTAAAGGGCATCAACCATTTATGATATTATCGTTTCCAAGCTAAGAATAATTTACCGTTTNATAAGATTTTAACAGTGCTTTATTATGCTCTGTTCCAAAGGGCTTTGAACTGAACTGGGGCAAAGGCCTATGTAAACACTAGGCTTTCCCCGCGGCTTCACCTCCCGCCTCGCTCCCGTGGTCTGAACAAACATCATTATCATCATCATCATCATATCAGGGTACGGGTAATAAGTATGTGTTTTTAACTTTAAAGGGCATCAACCATTTATGATATTATCGTTTCCAAGCTAAGAATAATTTACCGTTTTCCCTGTAACCTACATAAATTAAGGAATGACGAATTGAAATTCCTAATGCAGTACCTACTCTACTTATTTTATTGCAGTTCGTTGTAATTTATCGTTGTTCTCTGACCGTTTTAATAATAATAATAATATATAATAATAATATATCCTGGGACAACTCACACACGGTCATCCGATCC
>NDFZ01003602.1:4712-31679 GCA_002192655.3 Mamestra configurata
CCGCCCCCCCCCCCCGGCCCCTCTGCTTCTGCCTCGGATTCGGTTCGGACGTAGTGCGCCACTGTTCATACAAATAATACTATGGCCACTTCGGTCCGTCAATATCTTATGCGAAATGGAGATTCTCAGATGACGGTAATCGGATGTAGTGCGTAAGCTACCATACAAATTGTTCTACGACTACGCCGGACCGTCTTTTCACGGATACTGATCGGGTTCGGATTGGACGTAGTGCGTAAGCGCTTAGGTTTTTCAAATAGTCCATTTACAGGCTTTTTTTAATTGTGAAGATCTGTCAGTCAAAAGATTAGGCTGGTTCCGGGGTATTAGCGACAAGAGCAGAAGAAGTAGGTTTCACAAAGGAAACATTCACCACCCTTATCTCCAGCGAAGCAGTAATCTACCCTTAATTTATTAGTTTCCAATACATTTTAATTCAGAATAGTAACTTTAACTCTAATGCATAAAGTTTAGTTACTGCTGCAAATTGATTATTTTACAAGCTTACTAAAAATAGAGCGACGACACGGTTGGAGCAGTGGTTTAGCGATTAGCTGCTAGGCTGTGTGTCGTTGGTTCGATTCCGCACGGAACGAATATTTGTATGGTCTACAGATAGCTGCTCCGGGTCTAGCTATTTGTGTATGTGTGTAAACACGATACAGGAGAAATTCCTAGCATGGGGCAAAGATTTTTCAAATAAAAATTAGTGTCGATCCAGTAAGCAGGCGTGATTCTAGACAATAGGCCGACATACCAGGTTAAAGTCCATAACTAAACCAACAAGAGAAATTGGGCTGTATGTCAAAATTCCTTTGCCCAACGTTGGAACTAGGGAATCTAGAACCAGTTCTATTTTGAGATATGAGATATATTTATGCTAAATAGGATCATAAAAATAAAATAACTTTAAGGCAGAGTATTCATTCTAATAAAAATCACACAAAAAACTTAAATTGTTGACCTAAAAAATAGACGTGTGCTAAGTGCCAGTGGCTGCAAACGCATTAACGTCCGAATTTATCCCAGGGTATCATACTTCCGGGATAAAAAGTATAGTAGTCTATGTTCTGTTCCAAGGTCCAATTTATCAGTATCCCTAAATTCATCAAAATTGTTTCAGCACTTTTGGCGATTTTAGTGTGAACACATAGTAAACAAAAAGAGAAAAAAAGAGTTATTTTCACATTTATAACATTGCTTTATTTTTTTGTTTTAAGAAATAAAAAAAATAAAAGAAATTGTCAGAAATACCCAGAGTCCGACAGAATTGAGACCTATCATAGTTTTTTTGTCATTTGAAGTACCTAGAGCAAGAATATGTTTTTTTTTTTCGATTTCTATGGCCAACACACAAATATTATTATGTGAGCTTGAGTATTTCTTTAGAAAAAGTATAGAAAAGTAATTCTTCATCCACTCTTACAAGTATGCCTGTGGTGTCTTATTTGAATCATACTGATAGGTACCATTTACTGCAGGTGGTAATAAGGGTCTGGTGATTTATTTATTTATTTAACTGCCTTAATACTACCATTACAGGTCTTAACCTAATGCAATAGCTAAGTCACACACCTAAACTTAAAATTAAACCACAAAATACTAATACAATACCTATTAAGTTAGTTTTTTGTAACAAAGTGTAAACAATACTATTTTTGCGAATTCACCCCAGGGACATGTAAATATATCAATTTCGACCTGAATATTATTGATGGTGCGAATTGCTTGAGTCAGAGGAGTTTTGGCCAGCAAGTTGGTCCTGGCTGATGGTACGACCAGCAGTGGCGGGGGCCGTCGCCTCCACACATAACGGTCGGGTACGGACAAGTACAACCGCTGCAGCACTGCTGGGTTGTGCTCTATGCCTCGGAGCAGATTCACTATGTACGACACTAGTGCAAATTCCCGTCACACCCTGAGTTGATTGTACCCCACCATACCCAGTATGAATAGAGTGGGGTACATTAAAGGGTAAAATGGGTATACCCCATAAAGTTTTTTATACAGGTGGCGTGTGAATTTGTTCTGGACTCGCTCCAACATCAATGAGTACTTAGCCTCATGTGGAGCCCATATGACAACACTATGTTCCAGATGACTCCTGACTAATGCGTCATACAGGACTCTGATGGCTGTGATACTGGTAAAGTCTCGTGTCTGCCTCAGAACAACAGTGATGAAAACCATAACATATAATTTAAAAATGTAAATTGAATGCAAGAAACTAGACAAAATAGTTAGCAGGTTCTCAATTCCCACAAAAACACATGACCTGACATCTGTTTTACAAGACCCCTAACACATTCCTTCAATTAAAAACCCCCCAAGACCTCATATGACCAGAAAAAGCTAATGGACTACTCTCTCTACTCAAGGCATAGCTGGACATTAACTCGTCAATTGTTAATTTTCAAAGAAACTAACATTTCGATAAACTTAAAAAAAAAAACAGACTCATTAACTTCCGTTGAATTTTCCCAAGTACGTTAATCATTAATCCAATACCTATTATTTACCAAAAAAGACACCGCACATACCAAAAAACATGCTTCAAAAGATTAATTTATTAAATAAATTACAACTTACTTGAAAAATATGTGCCGCAAACTCCCTAATACCACAAGGGTTAAGCCTGGTGGTCTCATCAGTACAATAATAATCTAAGTAGAACCAGTGTGCCAACTCTATCTGGAAACATATCCGCACCAGATTCCCGCGGTCTTCTGGAGGTAAGTTGATGATGAAGCGGCTGAAAGGAGAGAAATCAGGTATAGAAGCTGAAGTTATTTTGTTTGTGTTTCCTACAAAAGATTCTTAATTGTGTTAAGCTTTGTGTAAAATAAAACAAAACAAGTTCAATCATCAGAAAATAGTTAAGATAGAAATCTGTAGACAGTAAGGAGTCTTATCGAGTTGTATTGTTCGAATTGCAGAAGTCAAATGCAGTATGCCGAATACTATGTTTAAGCTCGGAAGTGAATTCCGAGCATAACATGGTATTTGGCAAGTGTAGGTGGGTATCCGAAGATGACCCAAATATTTTGCTTCTTCAGTAGACATTATTACCTAGTTTCTTTCATTCTTTTTAGCTGTCTTTATTCATTCTAAAGGATGTGAATAATAAGTTACAAAAAAGTTAACTCTTGAGAAAGTTTTTTGGTATACTTTTACTTCCAATTTACATCTTCTTATTGGAATCACATACTTCATACTTTCAGTATTTCATTGAAAAATAGGTATAAAACTAAGCTAACCTTTATTAGTCTATAAAACATAAATATTTACATGCAGTAGAGTGTTTACTAAAAACCACATTATTTTGATCGTAAAAAAAACAACCTACCTGCACAGGTCATCTAAAATATCGATAGGTATAGAATGTTGGCTTTTATTTCCATTACCAGCAGTTGATCCCATCTTAATTGTTTATATTTAGCGATTTTTTACCGTATTTTTAGTAAAAAAACAATGGAAATTTTCTATTTTACTGCTTTTCTTTTGTATTGTAAGATCAATCCACAGATAGCAAATTATGAAAACAAAAATCACAAACAACTACGCAGCAACGTTCCAGTACGGTAAAAACTTAGTATCTGGAACTCAGAACAATAAATTGTTCTGAGATCTGGAACAATTTAGTGTCTAGTGTATAGTCTGTCTGAAGAAGCATTTTACAATAGGGAATATGCATGAAAAAAATATTTAGTATCTATACAGTTTATCTAAAAATATACAAAAATATAATACTAACAGTGAAAATAGAATCAAAATTGATTGAAAAACAAACGAGATATAACTGTTTTAAACAAATATATCTGTCCCTCTCGCGAAGACGCTGTTTTCTATGGCAGCGGTATAGGCGACATGTTATTTGACGTCAGAGTTCGTATCGGACTTCTCTTTCTAATTGGCATCTTTGAAGCTATATAACTTTCTCGCTGTTGAATGTAGTTTAAAAAATATATCATAATTGTTTATTAGAGCCAATAAGTATTTTATTTTGCAAATAAAAAAAAATGCATGCATATTCCCAATTGGAAAATCAATGCTCAGATGTATCCGAACGGAAAAACAAATGTCATTTGTCAAAAAATATCAATACAACACAGCTGTGAACGTGTAAGTAAAACATACAGTACATTTTACTGATTTCTACATCAATTCTATGCTGAATCGATTCCATAATGGATATCACGCCGTTGTTCAGAGCATATATAAAGACAGTGAAAACACGCAACAAAGCTTTTGGCATTCAAAGCCCTACTAGCGATGATAAACAGCGCATACTTCGAACCAAGCCGAAAACTGCTTTCATGATAACTGCGAAGGATATAACTTCACAAATAACGAGATTACGAGACTTTTTGCTCGAGCATCGCGAGAAATACTTGAGCTTCTACGAAAATGTTGTCGAAGATCAGATGACAGACGCGGAGAGAGACCAAATAGACACAGGAGCCCAAAGGATAATCAATACTTGTTCTCACTTGCTGAAGGAGTTCAGGAATGACAATCGCAAGGTACAAGCAGCTCCTCAGATGAAAGAATATATGGAAGCTGTGGCTGACCTCATAGACATGTATTTGAAAGCTGTGTGCAAGATACACAGCGAGCTCAAAGCTTTACGGGTAAAACGAACTCTAGTCGTGCGGAAACTTTCGCGCTTGGAGCTGCCACAGACAAAGTCAAACATTCCAAACCCATTTATTGTGGGTAAAGGACCAGAAAAAGATACTGAAAAGGTTTTAGATAATGCAATTGAAGAATTAGAGGAACCTGAGACTGTGAAGAAGATGGATTTGTGTGAGAATGAGGTAGCTGTATTAGCTGATGAGGAATTGAGTACTGAGGAGCTGCAGATGTTTGAGTCGGAGAATGTGCTGCTCCTGAATGAGTTAAACAGCATGACGGAGGAAGTGAAAGCTATTGAAAGCAAAGTGCTTCATATTGCAGAGCTACAGGAAATATTTACTGAAAAGGTAATATAGAAATTTGTTTTATTACACACAAAACTGTACTGTAAATCTGTTCAAAATAACACAAAAGAATTCATAAATATCTACAACTAAAATGTTTTATAAGATAAAAAGCAGAAGCTTTTTTACGAGCTTTTTTTCAATGAACCCTCACACTCTTTTCATTTCAATGAATTATATAATTTCAGGTGTTACAACAAGAACAAGATATCGACAGGATATCAAACACAGTGGTGGGGTCTACAGAAAATGTAAAGGATGCCAATGAACAAATAAAGCAAGCTATTCAACGGAATGCAGGGCTTAGGGTCTATGTACTGTTCTTCTTATTAGTTCTATCATTCACATTACTCTTCTTAGATTGGTATAATGATTAAATGGTATTAGAGTATATTGTTGTTTTACTGAACCCTGCTAGTAGACTGAAAGAGGTGTATGAATGTAGATGCCATGACCAGTGGTTGTTGAATTGTATGTTAACAAATTAATTAACCGTTCATAGTGAACAACTTTGAATACTAATTGCTCAACTGACCCATGTATAAATTGTTATCCATCTGTTTACTTATGCTTAGCAGTAGTACATTATGGATTTTTAGCATCACTTAGAGCATTATTGAAGTAGGGTTACCTACTGGGCTAATTCTAGATCGATACATTATTGAGTTTAGCATTGTTCAGACAGTATCACAGAGTACATTGTATCATAATATTGACAGTATGTTAAAAATTAATCAGTAGAAATAGCAAAAAATTTAAATATCAATAGTTCCCTCAGAAATGTCGCATTTCAGAACAAAACAAAAAAGCTGATGAGCTCACAGTGTAAAAGTTAGAACCAATTCGACAAAGATGAGATAATAAGTCAAATACGTTATTATGTAGATATAATAGAATTTGGAAAATATAAACCAACGTGAATTTCAGTGTACCTACCTACATTTCTGAACTTAAAATAAACGTCAAAATAGTGAGACATCAGAGACATGTCATAGTCATGTCTCCATTTGAATAATTTTGTTTGTTTTTGAATTTGTGTTTTATCAATAAAATACACATTTCTGCATTGTTATTGTTAATATAAGTGGTTTAAAGTGACGAGTTTTTTCTGCATCTGTATTTTGTGATCCGCTCCATGTCACTCAAATTTTTCCGCAAAGTTCGAGGTTTCTTCTCACCGACGACAGTTTTGCCGAAACAAAATTGGTCACAAACTTCCGGTCGTAGTTATTGTGCTACTGAATCAGAAAAAATGGACGCAGTGAAAACGATGAAAGACTTGGGATACGCATTCAACACTGGTACTTAAACAAAATTTCTTATCAATATTCTTCTATTTTTGAAGTTCAAGAGGTTTAAAGTGACGAGTTCAAACTTCGCAGTATGATGCCATTTTTGGTACTGATTTATCTGTGTAGGTACTAAAATATGTATACTTACAATTTACCTGTGGGACAAGAAGCAGATCTAGTTATCTATTTATAATTTTATGATAATGATATAAATTAAAATTATAAAGAGGAAAGATTTGTTTGTTTGTTTGTTATGATTTGGTTCAAAATCTACTTTAAACGATTTTAAAAATTCTTTCACCATTACAAAGTTCATTATTGACTTGAAACATATGCAAAATTTTATTTTCGAAAAAAATAGAGATCCTTACGAAAATTGCAATAATGTCACCCTAAGTAGCAAAATTTTGCCTAATAAATTAATTATTTCGCGTGCGCTGAGAAAACTATTGATGATACATTAAAATAATGTACAACATAATTAAAGCAATCATTATTACCTAAAAAAAAGTCCAGGAGGCTATATTTCTAACTATTATGGTTAAGTCAAAATTACCACTTTTTGTTAAAATTATTCAATCAAAGCCCAATATTGGAAATAAAAAGTGATGATTATGATATCAAGATATTAATCCATAGGTATCCATTTAAATGGTTTTACACTTTTAATTATTCAAATTGGGCCTTTCGTTTCAAGGTTACAACAGGTATAAAAATGCTCTAAGTAAGAAAAATGTTGTGGTTTGAGGCTCAAACCACGACATTTTTCGTCCCAGTTCGCTCAAACTTTGAGCAAACTGGGGAGAATCTTAATACTTGGTCTGATGAAGTTGAAATTGAAACACAACGTTAACTATATATTTATTTAGACGTTTACTATAATATATTAGTATGTTTATATTTTTCACAGAAGGACAACTACGTAAAATAGATGCTGATGGCCAACCAACTGAAGAACCTTTCCAATTTAATGTCAGTAACCAGCACCAGGAGTGTCAGGCACATTACGAGGAGCTTGGTAATGCTGTCACAGAATACATATATCATTTAATGGAAGCTGATCAGAAACTGACAAGATTGCCGGTGCCCAAAGATTCTAATAAAGGAACTTTTATCTTTGTGTCTAAGGATTATGAACTGAAGGATGTTTTGGTTATATTAATTCATGGATCAGGTGCAGTTCGGGCGGGACAGTGGGCTAGATCGTAAGTATTAGCCACTAAAAATTATGAATACAAACCAACTGTTGTCTTTATGCTTTTGCAAATAATGTGTGAAACTTTATATTCCAGCCTCATAATCAATGATAACTTAGACATGGGCACACAAATACCCTATATCAAGAAAGCCCTAGCAAAAGGATATGGAGTAATGGTACTGAATCCCAATGATAACTGTCTACCCAATGGCAAGAAGATACCAAACAGTAGCTCTGGAGAAGAACATATCAACTATGTATGGAAAACTTATGTAAAGAATACGAAAGCCACCTCAATAGCAATTGTTGCTCATAGTTACGGAGGAGTACTGACAGTTACGTTGGCCGATCAACTAAAGGCTGAATTTGAGAAGAGGGTGAAAGCTATAGCCTTTACTGATTCAGTGCATGTGTATTCAAATATACAGATTACTAAGTATATGAAAGATGTAAGTTAAATGATATCATTTATAAACTGGTTTTAGCTTATAAGTCTTGGCCTCATTCATAGATTCGTAATTTTATGGTTTTGCAGGCAGCTAGAAACTGGATATCAAGTCAATCCCCACTGGATACACCTATGAACACACCAGAATTTGACATTCCAAGGGTTTCAGCAGGTAAGATTAATAGCAATTTATTTTTATATGCAAGAATAGCCAAAATATTGTAAGATACAACTTCAAAGTGTATCTTATCATTTATCACTTTTTTATTTTTGCAGGTCATCAAAAACATGAAATGACGTCATATTCATGTATGGAATCAGTGTTCAAGTTTATTGAAGAAAAAGTTTCTAAATAGTACACAAATTGCACATTATGTAGGTATACTTACTGTTGTTGTTATATGTATAGGTGAACATTTAAGAAATGTATCAATAAAATAAGAATATACTATATTTTACTATAATTAGTTTTTATTTCTTATTCCTATATAAAAAATCTGGCTCATGAATTAGGCCCAATGGAAAAGCACAAAACTGTTTTACTTCTTCTTTCCTTTGCAACAGTTTTTCATCCAATATTTAATGTCTTGCTTATTAGCTCTTACGCCCAGCACGGCAGACTTAGAGTTAACATCCCTCATAGCAAAAGGTGAGAATCCTGCAGTGTAATCCGGGTCCATTGCATTAGTCTTGCCTCTCGCCATTTTTGTGGCAAATCTCTTGTGTATATGTTGGTCTTCAGAGAGAATTGGGTATTGGAAGTGCTGACCTCCTTTAGGAGTGGGTAGACTGAACTTCTTGCCTCTAGCAGTCAGTGGTTTACGCCCATTTATGTGAATGTGTTGGACACCATCATCATCAATGCTCACTCCAACCTTTTTCAAAGTGGAATGACCACATTTGGGACAAAATACTTTTGTCATCACACTTGTCGTTTTGAAGCATGTTGTGCAACGAAAGATGAAGGTACGTAGTTGTCTGATGATCCTTCCATCTATGGAGGTTACATTGAGGCCTATTTGCTTGAGGACATTCTGCATGGCAAAGTCTGAAGTGATACAAGCTACTTCTACAGATTTTTCTTCAAATTCTCCCATTTCCATTTCTTTCCTTTTCTCTGCAACATTGCCAGGTGTGATCCACTCTCCACCATCACTATCTGAGTCTGAGTCCTCATCACTTTCTGGCTCCTCTTCATCCTCTGAAACTTTCACCATGATATCATCAATATTTTGTTCTTGAATGTCCATATTTTTTATTTGTTCAGCAATTCCTTCTGCATCTTCTTCATCATTTAGATTGCCATTATTTGCAATATTTGCAACATTTATAGTGATTTCTTCTGTTTTATTGATAGGTTTATCCACAATCTTAATTTTAGCTTCACCAGTCTCTTCATCTGTGCTTTCTGTTGGTTCTCCAGTTTCTTGGTTGACATTTTCTGGTTTCACTTCAGAGTTTCCATTTGGGTTTGAGTTGTAGTTGGGTAATCCAGTTACTTTGACAATCTTCTGAGTAGTTGGATCTGTTTTCAGATGATCAGTGCCTAGTTTTTCTTTTTCCAGTTGGTATGTTAGCGCTATTACCTTGATGTCAGTGGCAGACAGACTACGGTAGTCGCCAGTCTTTTTGGAGAACTCCGTGATGAATTTAATGTTCTCAGTGAAAACATCTTTCACGATGAGATCATAAGGGAGCACTACAAGCTTTCTGCGTTGCCTATCGTTCGTGATTTCATCAATAACCTCTTGCACTGTGTAAACGTTCTCCGCGATGTCTTGTAAACTAGCTGCTTTTATGAACGCAGTTGTATCCACTACTAAATGCTTAATACTCTTCGGCATTTTGATAAATTACATTAGGAATTCAAAGAAAACAGTGTAATCTCACACGATTCGACGACTTCACGTGTTGAATTATTTTGACAAGTGAGAAGTGTCGAAGTAACCTGACAAATTGATTTGTTTACGTTCGGATATCATCTAAAAGGTCATTCTTTTGCTTGATTGATCGTGTTAGGTCTCCCTGAAAGTGCATTATGCTAAAGATACGGCAACGAAGCCGGGGCGCTGCAACGCTTTGCGAAATGACACTTTTGGCCTCAATAGTGGTATTGCGATGGTGTGGTAAGCAATGTTACGTCATTTTAGTTCCCGTAATCGCCTAAAACAAAAAAAAAAAAGACTCCGGCGGTAATTTGTAATTTTGTACTACTGAAAATATTATGAATAATTTATGCATTTTGGACTATGTCACTAAGATCAAAAATGGGTTATAATTGACGCATCACAGAAAGAAAAAACTATAAATCTTTTCTTACTTAGTAACATCCATCAATCAACTAAAAGTTATCGAAACAAAATTAGTACGTCACTTCTTCTCACTAGAATCAGGAACATGGAATCGTATTCGTTTCGTTTTTCTTTCATCTAAATTTTGATAGTTATTCGCTCTTGATAATTATTTGCTTATGTAAACAATATCGTAACTATAGTTTAAGTGTAGGAAATAGTGGATAGCATAGCATAAGTGTTATAATGAGTTCTAAAAAGGGAAAGCGTCATGGAAATAAGCATTTCCCTATTGCTGAATCTGTGAGCATAGCACTGAAGATTCAGTTGGACAAGTTCATAAGTGATGAAAATGAGACTGAACTTAAGTTTCCGACGTTCCTGTCGGCTCAGGAGCGCGGATTCATCCACGAGACAGTTGCTAAGCTGGGTCTTAAGTCGAAATCGCGCGGGAAAGGTATGTTGTTGATACGAAAAACAATCTTGATCATACTACAATGTAATCAAACTTCTTGTAGTGCTTAGACAATTACAATGTTTACATACATTTCGCTTACATGTATTTAATTAGATTGGTGGTTATGTTTATGTTGAACCACATGAATATATTGCACATTACGATTGTAATTTTTTTTACTACAAGTTGTGAAATGGATGACACGATTGTGCTAAACTATTCGTAAATCTCCTGTTACGTTTTCTTTATCTAAAAAGCCTCTTGATGTATATTTGAAGTATGTACTTCAAATAAGATTTTAACAATTTAATACTTAGATACAATGTGTTTATCTCATGAAATAAAAATAACAAACCACTCACTATGCTATCCCTTTTGTATAAAAAATTTTGTTGAACATATGGAAACACTAATTAATTCAAGACAAACATGTAGAAAATAAGGAAACTCATAACAATCAATTGATTTATGCCAGTTATGTCAACAATGGATAATGCAATTAATTAATTAATATTTTAAAACAACAATTGCAGTGGATAGTTACTTTAAATTTAACTTTATTTTTATTTTTAAACATCATTTTTTTAAGTTTTTTAAGGTACAAACTAAATTAAAACAAATATAAATATTGAATCTATTTGCAATAAATTGTGTAATAACTCTTGTTACAGGGAAATAGAAGTAGCAGACCTAATCTAATCAAGTGTATTGATTAAATTAAATTGCTATGCATTTAGAAGAGTTGTCTGTTCAAGTGAACAGATAAATCTCCTATGGGGATAATGGAACTCCTTTATCCCCATGGGAGATTTATTTAACTTTATGTGTAGTATTGGTACATGGGCGGACTTAATGCAATAAGGCATTCTCCACCAGTCAATTTTTTTTATAAAAAGACTATAATTTAGTAGTTGTACAACAAATAATAAAATAAAGACAGTTGTAGTATCAAAATATGCCTATTGCATGGAAATATTATTTTATCACAGTGACTATTCTTCTGCTGACACAATTTTTTTTCTTCTAAATCAAATGCCCTTTCAATATAGGTATCCAAAACATTCAACAATTTTAGTGGGTCAGATCAGATGGGTACAGGCACTTTAAGGTGAAAGCGGCACCGTGAAATAAAATTTTCATATGTTCTTTGCATTTTGCAGGTCAGTGTCAGGTTGTATGTTATTAAAAATATGATTGGCAACCGTAACAAATATGGCTTTACTGAGTTATAAGAATTAAAATCATCAATACAGGTTGTATCATTCATGTAACTTGATTGAATGACTTTTTTATGAATTAACCATTAGATCAAGTTACATGAACTTAGAAGGTTATATTGATGATTTTAATGATTATAATTCTGTAAAAAAATAAGTGTTACGGTCACGAATCATATTTTGTTTCAACTTTTACGTTAGTAAATCAAATTAAGCTTCTTTGATCAATTTCATAAATATTTACTGTTTCCGAGAAAAGCGTTCAAGGTTTTAAAGGCGCAACAGTTAGATTTCGCTAAGTACAAACTTTTAGAAGCCAAATTGTTGAGATCTTTGAAAGACTTTTGTTTATAACATACAGCCTGACACGGACTTGCAAATTGCAAAAAACATAAGAAAAATTGAATTTCGCGGTCTACCCTGGTGCTTCCACTTAAAACCTCTGTGTAACTTGCATAGCTGTCCTCCATCTCAGAGACTGCTTCCATCAGCTTCTCTATGGATGAATACTAACAAAAAGTACACGAAATTGTCTACAGGTGTGAACCGCTACCTAACAATATACAAAAGGATTGGTTCAACAATAATTCAAAATGATGCAAAGCTCATCTTGGACTCCAACATGCGGTGTAGTATTGCGGAGCTGTGCAATGCGTTCCCCATCACCAGCAAAGAGAAAGACGACCTTAGCAGCTGTCCCGAGAAGGAGAGAAGTCCACAACTCACACATAAGTCTATGGGGCAGCTGAATAATGGAGTTGCACAGGTAAAGTGTGTTTTTAACCCTTTATGGGACACATAATAAAAAGTCGCCATTAAATATAGTGGACTGTCACTACAAGGTCTATGGCCCTGTTTTCAAATTTATATCTAAGGTTTTAATTTGAAAAATGAACCTTATCAACAATAAGATTCAAGTTAAAGCACTGGGTGTGCATTAAAACCTGCAGTTGTATAGGTTTTGTTCTGAAAATGCATTTAGTTTACTTCAGCAGCCTTTTGTTTTGTATAACTTAACTGTCCAGCTCCATAGAATTTGTATTCAAAGGAATAAGAAGAAATATTTAACTAATTAAATAAATGAATTAAAGACTTTTCACTTCTATTATAAAATGACAATATTTCAATCTCAAACAATACTTATATATATATAATTAATAAAGCTGAAGAGTTTATTTGTTTGTTTGTTTGAACACACTAATCTCTAGTACTACCAGTTGGATTTGGAAAATTATTTTTGTATATGATAGCCACATTCATAAGGAAGGCTATAGGCTACACGGGAATGGGAAAAAACGGGATATGCGCGTACGAAGTTCCAGGCAAAAGCTAGTTGAAAATAATTAAGAGTACCTACTTATATATAGTCTTTTTGTCTAATGCTTCAGGTACCCAACACGCAGTACAATCCAGACCTCCTCAAGTTCAGAGAGAAGCTGCCGGTGTATGAACAGAGACAGGATCTCATCAATGCCGTGCTACATAATCAGGTGAAACTTCAATGTTATTAAGATTTGTTAAAAGACTTTGGCCAGCAGAGAGCAACAATGGCTATTAAACGCATGTAGTGCATGCTGTGCTTTTCTGCAAGTGATGAGACGCTTAGGCTTAAGACTTTAAGTTGTTGAGAAGCCTACTAATAAATAATAAAATAAAAAAATTGAAAGTCCTAGACATCGTTAGGTTTTTACGTGACAACGTCTAATAAATCGACCGGCTGCACGCATGAAAAAGGAGTCTGTAACGTTACGAACATTCATCAATGTTTTGTTATGTCGTTGTCACGTTTAACTGTCGTCCTTAAACCGACTTTACAGACAACCAATTTTTTTTTCCCTTCATAATTTTCTTTCTGTGAAATGAGATGTGTGAATGAGAACCCAAATATTCAGAATCTCGATAAATATGATGCAGTGATAACTTGACTCGTCTTTAGTATTAACTTGCCGCTGTTCTGAACTACCTTCCAAGTATCAATTTCTATTTTGATATAACTTATTCAACTTTTCTGCATTTCTATGCTAAGATGTAGCTGTCTTACACAAAAAACTTCATCACGTTCTTGTCAGCTGAACACGTAATTTCGGCCTATTAACTAACAATCCGTAAGTTCATATGTCTACTAATACAACTACATAATTTACAGGTGATAATAGTAGCAGGTGCAACCGGCTGCGGGAAGACCACACAACTACCGCAGCTGATGCTGGACTACTGCCAGGAACACAAGCACGCCGCGCGCATGTACTGCACGCAGCCCAGGAGGATATCCGCCGTGGCTGTGGCTGAAAGGGTAAGTGTCTATTTTTTATTAACATATTCATTACCTTTACTGGGAAACTAACCAGGCGCCTTCTGCGACTGAATAGGGGCAGCCTACGAATGGTGGCGGGGACCATCACCGGACACTGCTCACTGAACAAACATTACGGACAGTCCTCTGTGCAGAGCATGCATGAAGGAGGAACGGTATCGCACGTGCTCTTTGAGTGCTCAGGCGTCGCCGATATACGGAGATAAACAATAGGGACAACGAATTCACTCACAGACATCCTGAACTCATTAGGCAGACTGATCTGCTTCTGGAGGGAGGTTGGCTGGTTGGAATGACGGCCGCCATGGCTCACGCACTATGGTCCAACATCAGGACTGAGTGCGGAAACCATACCCATTAGATAGATAGATAGATTACCTTTACTGGGTAGTTAACGAGTCGAGTCAGCTACGAGGCGCGGGCGGCGTTATGACAACGACAAAGAAGCACACACCGACACAAAATCAACACCTTATGAAAAATAATTATCCTTCCCTTAATCAGAAGATTTGATTCTTGTATTTGCCTCAGGTGGCGTACGAACGCATGGAGAAGATAGGCCAGTCGATAGGCTACCAGATCCGCCTGGAGTCCCGCGTGAGTCCGCGCACCGTGCTCACGTACTGCACCAACGGCGTGCTGTTCAGGACGCTCATGGCGGGAGATACGTCACTCACTGGTAAGTCATCATCATCGTCATCCAGTCGACAGGCTACCAGATCCGCCTGGAGTCCCGCGTGAGTCCGCGCACCGTGCTCACGTACTGCACCAACGGCGTGCTGTTCAGGACGCTCATGGCGGGAGATACGTCACTCACTGGTAAGTCATCATCATCGTCATCCAGTCGACAGGCTACCAGATCCGCCTGGAGTCCCGCGTGAGTCCGCGCACCGTGCTCACGTACTGCACCAACGGCGTGCTGTTCAGGACGCTCATGGCGGGAGATACGTCACTCACTGGTAAGTCATCATCATCGTCATCCAGTCGACAGGCTACCAGATCCGCCTGGAGTCCCGCGTGAGTCCGCGCACCGTGCTCACGTACTGCACCAACGGCGTGCTGTTCAGGACGCTCATGGCGGGAGATACGTCACTCACTGGTAAGTCATCATCATCGTCATCCAGTCGACAGGCTACCAGATCCGCCTGGAGTCCCGCGTGAGTCCGCGCACCGTGCTCACGTACTGCACCAACGGCGTGCTGTTCAGGACGCTCATGGCGGGAGATACGTCACTCACTGGTAAGTCATCATCATCGTCATCCAGTCGACAGGCTACCAGATCCGCCTGGAGTCCCGCGTGAGTCCGCGCACCGTGCTCACGTACTGCACCAACGGCGTGCTGTTCAGGACGCTCATGGCGGGAGATACGTCACTCACTGGTAAGTCATCATCATCGTCATCCAGTCGACAGGCTACCAGATCCGCCTGGAGTCCCGCGTGAGTCCGCGCACCGTGCTCACGTACTGCACCAACGGCGTGCTGTTCAGGACGCTCATGGCGGGAGATACGTCACTCACTGGTAAGTCATCATCATCGTCATCCAGTCGACAGGCTACCAGATCCGCCTGGAGTCCCGCGTGAGTCCGCGCACCGTGCTCACGTACTGCACCAACGGCGTGCTGTTCAGGACGCTCATGGCGGGAGATACGTCACTCACTGGTAAGTCATCATCATCGTCATCCAGTCGACAGGCTACCAGATCCGCCTGGAGTCCCGCGTGAGTCCGCGCACCGTGCTCACGTACTGCACCAACGGCGTGCTGTTCAGGACGCTCATGGCGGGAGATACGTCACTCACTGGTAAGTCATCATCATCGTCATCCAGTCGACAGGCTACCAGATCCGCCTGGAGTCCCGCGTGAGTCCGCGCACCGTGCTCACGTACTGCACCAACGGCGTGCTGTTCAGGACGCTCATGGCGGGAGATACGTCACTCACTGGTAAGTCATCATCATCGTCATCCAGTCGACAGGCTACCAGATCCGCCTGGAGTCCCGCGTGAGTCCGCGCACCGTGCTCACGTACTGCACCAACGGCGTGCTGTTCAGGACGCTCATGGCGGGAGATACGTCACTCACTGGTAAGTCATCATCATCGTCATCCAGTCGACAGGCTACCAGATCCGCCTGGAGTCCCGCGTGAGTCCGCGCACCGTGCTCACGTACTGCACCAACGGCGTGCTGTTCAGGACGCTCATGGCGGGAGATACGTCACTCACTGGTAAGTCATCATCATCGTCATCCAGTCGACAGGCTACCAGATCCGCCTGGAGTCCCGCGTGAGTCCGCGCACCGTGCTCACGTACTGCACCAACGGCGTGCTGTTCAGGACGCTCATGGCGGGAGATACGTCACTCACTGGTAAGTCATCATCATCGTCATCCAGTCGACAGGCTACCAGATCCGCCTGGAGTCCCGCGTGAGTCCGCGCACCGTGCTCACGTACTGCACCAACGGCGTGCTGTTCAGGACGCTCATGGCGGGAGATACGTCACTCACTGGTAAGTCATCATCATCGTCATCCAGTCGACAGGCTACCAGATCCGCCTGGAGTCCCGCGTGAGTCCGCGCACCGTGCTCACGTACTGCACCAACGGCGTGCTGTTCAGGACGCTCATGGCGGGAGATACGTCACTCACTGGTAAGTCATCATCATCGTCATCCAGTCGACAGGCTACCAGATCCGCCTGGAGTCCCGCGTGAGTCCGCGCACCGTGCTCACGTACTGCACCAACGGCGTGCTGTTCAGGACGCTCATGGCGGGAGATACGTCACTCACTGGTAAGTCATCATCATCGTCATCCAGTCGACAGGCTACCAGATCCGCCTGGAGTCCCGCGTGAGTCCGCGCACCGTGCTCACGTACTGCACCAACGGCGTGCTGTTCAGGACGCTCATGGCGGGAGATACGTCACTCACTGGTAAGTCATCATCATCGTCATCCAGTCGACAGGCTACCAGATCCGCCTGGAGTCCCGCGTGAGTCCGCGCACCGTGCTCACGTACTGCACCAACGGCGTGCTGTTCAGGACGCTCATGGCGGGAGATACGTCACTCACTGGTAAGTCATCATCATCGTCATCCAGTCGACAGGCTACCAGATCCGCCTGGAGTCCCGCGTGAGTCCGCGCACCGTGCTCACGTACTGCACCAACGGCGTGCTGTTCAGGACGCTCATGGCGGGAGATACGTCACTCACTGGTAAGTCATCATCATCGTCATCCAGTCGACAGGCTACCAGATCCGCCTGGAGTCCCGCGTGAGTCCGCGCACCGTGCTCACGTACTGCACCAACGGCGTGCTGTTCAGGACGCTCATGGCGGGAGATACGTCACTCACTGGTAAGTCATCATCATCGTCATCCAGTCGACAGGCTACCAGATCCGCCTGGAGTCCCGCGTGAGTCCGCGCACCGTGCTCACGTACTGCACCAACGGCGTGCTGTTCAGGACGCTCATGGCGGGAGATACGTCACTCACTGGTAAGTCATCATCATCGTCATCCAGTCGACAGGCTACCAGATCCGCCTGGAGTCCCGCGTGAGTCCGCGCACCGTGCTCACGTACTGCACCAACGGCGTGCTGTTCAGGACGCTCATGGCGGGAGATACGTCACTCACTGGTAAGTCATCATCATCGTCATCCAGTCGACAGGCTACCAGATCCGCCTGGAGTCCCGCGTGAGTCCGCGCACCGTGCTCACGTACTGCACCAACGGCGTGCTGTTCAGGACGCTCATGGCGGGAGATACGTCACTCACTGGTAAGTCATCATCATCGTCATCCAGTCGACAGGCTACCAGATCCGCCTGGAGTCCCGCGTGAGTCCGCGCACCGTGCTCACGTACTGCACCAACGGCGTGCTGTTCAGGACGCTCATGGCGGGAGATACGTCACTCACTGGTAAGTCATCATCATCGTCATCCAGTCGACAGGCTACCAGATCCGCCTGGAGTCCCGCGTGAGTCCGCGCACCGTGCTCACGTACTGCACCAACGGCGTGCTGTTCAGGACGCTCATGGCGGGAGATACGTCACTCACTGGTAAGTCATCATCATCGTCATCCAGTCGACAGGCTACCAGATCCGCCTGGAGTCCCGCGTGAGTCCGCGCACCGTGCTCACGTACTGCACCAACGGCGTGCTGTTCAGGACGCTCATGGCGGGAGATACGTCACTCACTGGTAAGTCATCATCATCGTCATCCAGTCGACAGGCTACCAGATCCGCCTGGAGTCCCGCGTGAGTCCGCGCACCGTGCTCACGTACTGCACCAACGGCGTGCTGTTCAGGACGCTCATGGCGGGAGATACGTCACTCACTGGTAAGTCATCATCATCGTCATCCAGTCGACAGGCTACCAGATCCGCCTGGAGTCCCGCGTGAGTCCGCGCACCGTGCTCACGTACTGCACCAACGGCGTGCTGTTCAGGACGCTCATGGCGGGAGATACGTCACTCACTGGTAAGTCATCATCATCGTCATCCAGTCGACAGGCTACCAGATCCGCCTGGAGTCCCGCGTGAGTCCGCGCACCGTGCTCACGTACTGCACCAACGGCGTGCTGTTCAGGACGCTCATGGCGGGAGATACGTCACTCACTGGTAAGTCATCATCATCGTCATCCAGTCGACAGGCTACCAGATCCGCCTGGAGTCCCGCGTGAGTCCGCGCACCGTGCTCACGTACTGCACCAACGGCGTGCTGTTCAGGACGCTCATGGCGGGAGATACGTCACTCACTGGTAAGTCATCATCATCGTCATCCAGTCGACAGGCTACCAGATCCGCCTGGAGTCCCGCGTGAGTCCGCGCACCGTGCTCACGTACTGCACCAACGGCGTGCTGTTCAGGACGCTCATGGCGGGAGATACGTCACTCACTGGTAAGTCATCATCATCGTCATCCAGTCGACAGGCTACCAGATCCGCCTGGAGTCCCGCGTGAGTCCGCGCACCGTGCTCACGTACTGCACCAACGGCGTGCTGTTCAGGACGCTCATGGCGGGAGATACGTCACTCACTGGTAAGTCATCATCATCGTCATCCAGTCGACAGGCTACCAGATCCGCCTGGAGTCCCGCGTGAGTCCGCGCACCGTGCTCACGTACTGCACCAACGGCGTGCTGTTCAGGACGCTCATGGCGGGAGATACGTCACTCACTGGTAAGTCATCATCATCGTCATCCAGTCGACAGGCTACCAGATCCGCCTGGAGTCCCGCGTGAGTCCGCGCACCGTGCTCACGTACTGCACCAACGGCGTGCTGTTCAGGACGCTCATGGCGGGAGATACGTCACTCACTGGTAAGTCATCATCATCGTCATCCAGTCGACAGGCTACCAGATCCGCCTGGAGTCCCGCGTGAGTCCGCGCACCGTGCTCACGTACTGCACCAACGGCGTGCTGTTCAGGACGCTCATGGCGGGAGATACGTCACTCACTGGTAAGTCATCATCATCGTCATCCAGTCGACAGGCTACCAGATCCGCCTGGAGTCCCGCGCGATTTAGGCGATAGACGTCCTCTGTCTTTCACGGTTGATTTTGATTCTCATCAGACCATCGGTCCATCTTGTGAGAGGCCCACCAACGCTTCAACATTAGAGTACCTTTCGGCCTCATCGACCATGCTTCAGTGAATCATTCATAATTTTGAACTACTCAAATATTGGTCACCTTACTCCTAACGTAACTAAACGTGCAATTAATTTCTATAGGCGTGACCCACATATTCGTGGACGAGGTGCATGAACGAGACAAGTTCAGCGACTTCTTGCTGATCGCACTGCGCGACGCGCTGCCCCGGTTCAAAGAGCTCAAGCTGGTGCTCATGTCCGCTACCATGGACACGCAGATCTTCTCCAGGTAATATACTAATATGCTTGCGTGTAGTGTCCCAGAGGGACTGCCCCGGTCAAGATCGAGTCAGCTTCGCTAGGGGTGATTATTATGGTATTTAAGAGATATTGCTTCTTAAAAAATTTCATGACAAAATTGGACGAGTGTGTGTGTGTTGTGACAAATTTGGGGAATTTGTAGCTCTGAAAGTTCTTAAAGTTGAAATTTCCATAAATCAATTTTTGGCGGATGCTTGATTTTACAAGTTCGTATAAGATTGCGAAATTGGTGCGTAAATTCAATCCCTAAGTTAATTTTTTAATTTTTATCTGTTGTCATACTTTTTAAGAAAATTGGTTCGATTTTTCGTGGCGGGGGGTAGAAAAGTAAAGACAAGCTCTTTCCGAACAAAATGTCCGGGCCCAGTCGGCACGGTGCAGTCTGCCCGCACACCGCTCGTGCGGCGGCCTGCCTGCGCTCGTGCTAGCGAGCTAGCGAAGGACGAGGCGGGCCGCGCGACGGAGAGACGATCCTCGAACCCGTTTCGTCCGTTTTATATGTGTTCCCATGTACAAATTCCCAATA
This sequence comes from Mamestra configurata, assembly GCA_002192655.3. Taxonomy (NCBI): domain Eukaryota; kingdom Metazoa; phylum Arthropoda; class Insecta; order Lepidoptera; family Noctuidae; genus Mamestra; species Mamestra configurata. The sequence continues at coordinate 25,327 of NDFZ01003602.1, forward strand.
GTAACGAATCTCCCCGTTCCTCAGATACTTCAACAACTGCCCGGTGATCACGATCCCGGGGCGCCTGCACGAGGTACAGCGCTACTACCTGGAGGACGTGCTGAGGATCTCGCAGTACAGGACAGCCAAGATGGCGCAAGTGGAGAAGGAGCTCAAGAACAAGCTCAAGAGCGGGAACAGCTACTGGTCGCAGCTGGAAGGTAAGACCTTGCGACCTAGGCACAAAGCTGAACGTGTGAGGTGCCTGTAATTACATGGTACTGTTCATACCTTTAAAACTGAACCAGCAATAATACTATAGTGGCAGATAGAGTTGTCGTAGATTTGTGTTTTAAATAAGCATTCTACCAGTTCCCTTAGATAATCGCTCTGGCGCGGCAGAGAGGTAGTATATGGCTCTGATGGCTCTAATTTTAAAAATTCGCAATAATTTTGGCTGGTTAAACTTTGTCTTAAAATTTAAAAAAAAAGACATCACTATCGGTCCGTGGCATAAAATACAAACGAATTTAGACCATAAACTGACATAAATACAATTGGCGCCGTTTTTTGTTCTTATCATGTTTGTTAATTGTTAGTTTCTGTTAATTAGAGTATCGAAACAAAATATGTTTATGCTTGTAGCATTTTTCTTTGTCGTTCCTTCGCTACTGAGGATCGAGCACATACGACGCGTCTCAAAGCCATGCTGTTTTCTGGAATGTGGACCTCTCTGAACATGCTGCCTCTAACTGCTTTATTTATTGCGTTGGTACAACTTGCCAGTGTTCTGCCTTGAGCGCGATTTCCTACGACGGCCTACAGCCCAGTATCATGAGCCTTCCTGACTATGCTTAGATGAACGCCTGTTTCATTAGTAACATTCAAACTTTTGTACCCAGGTCAAAAGCAAGAAGACACAGGCAACAGCAGTAAAAGCAGTGATGTGAAAGAAGACAAGGAGAATGTGATCGAGCCCTCGCTACAGGCTGACATGGACGAGTTCCTGGACGAATGCTTTAATGAAGGCACACTGGTTAGTAACACTTAACACGGGCTAAGGCTCGCTTATATAAAGCTGAGTTATCTTTTTAGCTCTGAGTTAATTGCTAATACGAGGTTTACTGACAAATGTACCTAAGTACTAAGCTTAATGGAGTGTGCTAGCTAACAAGTGTCAATTAACTTCATTTAATATTATAAATATTATTTTTCTGTGTCATGTTTATAAACTTACTTTGGATACTAATGTACAAATTCAAGTTTTTAAAACTTAACAAACAGGTGTGTTGCTGGAGAGTTTGTTGCGCCAATTCTTCTTCCCAGCTAAAACACTAGGAACTGGTGATGGGCGGGCGTTTTGGGGACTGTCTTTATGTAGAACTTTGACGTTCAAAAAGTGCTGGCAATTGGCCTGTTTTGTAAATTACATTTGGTAAATTGGATTTTGAAATAATTCATACATAATGGCCATGGGATGGCAAGTATCTCGTGAGTTGAAAGACGGTTTACGCAAGTGAGCGTAGTAACCGCCAACTTATGTGAGAGCGAAATGACGTGAGACAGCAAGTAAACAGAAATACCATACAAAATAAAGTAAATTCAAAATAATTCCTCGAAAATGTATTTCTGTTCTTAGATCAATTAGATCATTTTATGTCATGTGGTGCAACGCAAATCCAATCCACCAATCCTGTATGACACTAAAACCATCTTGGTGATTTTAACCCACCTATTGTAATTGTAACCCCCTCATTAAAGGAGTTTTTATGTAAAACTATCAAATGACAGTTCTATTGGCTCTGTGTCGACGAAAACACAGTAATATAAGGAATTTCCCCCCAGGACTCGTTCACCCAGATCCTATACATGTACATATCGGAGGGCGTGCCCGTGTCGTGCGGACAGTCGCACTCCGAGCGCACCGGCCTCATGGCCGCCGCCTCTAGGGGACTTACTGAAACCATCGGGCAGATGCTGCAGATCGGTGAGTTGATACTGGATTAAAGAAGCCCTTAAAATAAGTAAAAAAATACATCACGAAAAGTCGACCTACAATTTTTTTATTTTTTTTAAGAATGGGAAATCATCAAATGACTTCTTCCGCTCTGGGTGGAGCGGAAGGGCGTGTCAGACTCTTTCTGACTAAAACCCATCCGTGTTCCTTCTAAAGCCCTTTGCGTTCCAGGGCCGCGGTGGCTCTTTCGAACAAATTCCGCAACCCTAGACAGACCTAATTTTTGGAGTAGTAGTAGTATTGCTTTACCATTTTCGACAACAATTCTCAGTTAGTTTAAACTTAAGAAACTGAGAATGAGTCTTCACACGGGGTCTTAAAGAAAACAAAACCACCATTACATCGAAAATAACATTTTTTTAAATCACCTTCTATGTACATGGATAAGCATGTCGTTTCTGAAATACCCAGATGGCATACAGACGGATGAGACCACAAAAATTTATTTCTTACCATATTAAACTATTGTGGCGAAGAGGACCACAGTTTGGTGAACAATGTGACAAATTGACGACCAAAGACTATCGCAATGTGCACCGATCTGACGATAGCAGTTTGAATGGTTTATCTTTTGTTCTAGGCGCCGACCCATCAGCAAAAGACAAAGACGGCAAATCAGCATACGATTACGCAATAGAAAACAACCACGCAGACTGCGCTAAAATCCTCTCCACCTTCAACCTGACTGAGGAACCTAAGGAGAACGCAGAAGATGAAAGCGCAGCAGAAAACTTCCTTCTAGACGTCTACCATCACACGTTCTCCGAAGAACTGATCGACCATGACCTTATGCTTGCCCTAATTAAGCATATTCACATAAACTTAGCCAAGGGAAGCATTCTAATCTTTCTTCCGGGATATGATGACATAGTGACCCTGAGAGACATGATACAATCCTGTGCAGACATGAATGTGATGAAATACCAGATATTTACTTTGCACAGTAATATGCAAACTTTGGACCAGAAGAAAGTGTTTAATCCTTTGCCAAATGCAAGGAAGATTATAATATCGACGAATATCGCAGAAACATCGATTACTATAGATGATGTGGTCTATGTAGTGGATTCCTGTAAGGTGAAGGAGAAGTATTATGAGTCTAATGGAGGTGTATGCTCATTGCAATGTGTTTGGACTTCTCGAGCCTGTTGCCAGCAAAGGGCTGGTCGCGCTGGCAGGACAAAACCAGGCCACTGCTTCCACATGTGTTCCAAACGACGGTTTAACACCTTACCTTTGAACTCCGTACCAGAAATTCTTCGAGTTCCACTACAGGAGTTATGTCTACATACTAAGTTGCTTGCTACTGGCAATACTCCGATAGCAGATTTTCTATCGAAAGCGTTAGAACCTCCTTCGTTTTTGGCTGTGAGGAACGCTGTTTCGTTACTTAAGACCATCGGAGCCTTGACTCCTATGGAAGATTTGACAGAGATTGGACAGCACCTGCTAGATCTGACTGTAGAACCTAAGTTGGGAAAGATGTTACTATACGCATGTGTCATGAAGTGCCTGGACCCAATATTGACTATAGTATGTAGTTTGGCGAATAAGGAACCCTTCCAGATATCTATGAATCCGGAGAATAGGAAGAAAGGAAGTCTGGCGCGGAAGGAATTCGCTGCTGACAGTTACTCGGATCACATGGCGTTGTTGCGAGCTTTCCAAGCGTGGCAGACCGCGCGGGCCAACGGCACCGAGCGCGCGTTCTGTGCTAAGAACCTCATTTGTGGCGCTACGATGGAAATGATCGTAGGATACCGCTCACAGTTACTAGCCCAGCTAAGAGCTTTATGCTTAGTTAAGGCTCGTGGATCAGGAGATATCAAAGACGTCAATTTGAACTCTGAAAAGTGGCATGTTGTTAAAGCTGTGTTGGTAAGCGGGCTGTACCCTTCAATAGCTCGAGTGGATAGGGACTCGGCTTCCCTGAGGACTTCTAAAGAGGTGAAGGTGGCTTTCCATCCCAGTTCCACATTACACCAGGGAGGAGGGTTATCAGGATCACAGAAGTCTGTGCACAGCTTACCGACAGACTGGGTCGTCTTTGAAGAGATATCCAGAGCGGGGAGGTTCTGTTTTATCCGGTGTAACACCTTAGTTACGCCTTTAACTGTAGCGTTATTTGGTGGGCCGTTACGGTTACCAATAGGGGCGTTGACTCAGAGGGCCAACCCGCCAGGGTTGTCGAGTGACTCGGACAGTGAAGCAGACGAAAACAACGCGTCTCCTGACACGGCTGTGATAACCCTTGACGACTGGATGGCATTCACAGCTGACGCCTCAGATGCCATCAGCGTATTCTATCTCCGACAAAAACTATGCGCCTTAGTGATTCGTCGCATGTCGAACCCGGCTAAACCAATGACGCCGTTAGACGAACAGATACTCAGCACGGTTGTTCATATAATGGGGTCAGAGGAAAAGAATGTTGGCCTGAACCAGCCGAGCGGCATCGGTCAGAGGCCAAAACCGTTGACTGTGGACTCTCCAAACTGGCGATCCCGGCTCGAGAACAATGAACAATACGGCTATGAAAATAAGCAATACTATCCTCAGTACAATCAAAATCCGAACGAAGGTGGATTTCCTGGGGGGCAGTTCTATAACAATGCTTATGGGGGATATAGGAATGGGCAAGGAAGGCCTGGGGGTTGGAGGAACGATGTTCCCCAGCCATTCTCTCCGCAATTGTATAGTGGTCCCAAGAGTCCTATGTCGCCGAATGGGAAGACGTTGTTGGCGAATATAGAGAAGTATGGAGACAATGGAGAGGGCAATGTGAGGTACTTCGTAGCCAAGGCTGATGACCCTCACAGTGTTGAGGTCGCGCAGACCACCGGCACCTACCCCTTCACGCAAGGCACCGCTAAGAAATTGCAGAAGATTAAACAGGTGAGTGATTTTTCATTTAATTTTGCCTAGTTATATGAAGGTGCTTAAAGATATCCTCGATTGCGAAAATTGTTTTTGTCGCTGGAAATTCTGGGTTTTTTATTTTTAATTTAATATGGGTTTGCTCTTGACTCTAGTCTAGGTCATAGATGACAGAGACAAAGTCGATGATGGAGCGAACTTACCCAGAAGAATTAAATTGAAGATTAGGGTTGTATGCGTTTTGACGACCAATAACAGATTTGCTAGCTGAGATTCGATGTAAAACATCGTCGAAACAAAATCATGTAAACCAACAGCGCGGATTATTTGAACTCATCGATCATCAAATATCGAGCGATTTTGTCATTAGCTTCGAAGACATCCATTTTCTCAAGAAATACGGGCCTTAGGGGGTGGCGAGCGGGGCAAACGTCCGGGACTCGCTCTCACAGGGGCCTCGCGCTACCCGAGTTCAAAAAACCTTACATTTGAAATGTTTTATACTTTTACCAATAAAATGAAGTTATTTCACAGTTAATTATTTAATAATATTAATAGTAATAAGTGCCATCGAATTTGAGGAAGTCGATGACCCGAGACCGGTTTTCAGTTTTGCAATTTTATCAATGTAAAATTTTTCATTGTGATTTTATTTTAAATTATAGTCTTAGAAAACGCCGCAAATAGAAATACCTACTTTCATATAAATTTCAAAAAGAACAAGGGCCTCGCAAAGATCTGTCGCCCGGGGCCTCGCAAAGGACTGCCGCCCGNTTTTACCAATAAAATGAAGTTATTTCACAGTTAATTATTTAATAATATTAATAGTAATAAGTGCCATCGAATTTGAGGAAGTCGATGACCCGAGACCGGTTTTCAGTTTTGCAATTTTATCAATGTAAAATTTTTCATTGTGATTTTATTTTAAATTATAGTCTTAGAAAACGCCGCAAATAGAAATACCTACTTTCATATAAATTTCAAAAAGAACAAGGGCCTCGCAAAGATCTGTCGCCCGGGGCCTCGCAAAGGACTGCCGCCCGGGGCCTAGAAGCCGCCGCTGATTACAGGAACTATTTACAATAATTATTATTTTTCATCTCATTCAGGATGGTTCCCGAGTGATCGTATTCTTCTCATGCGCAAGCGCATTCAAGTTCGTGGGATGCGCTTCGCTACTGGACGTGAGTGGCACGTTAGACTGGCTGTCCACACAACACGTGCCTTACCACATGGTCCGGTGAGTTACTGGTCAACCATTTTTAACCGACTTCAAAAAAAGGAGGAGGTTCTCAATTCGTCGGAACCTTTTTTTTTATGTATGTTCCTCGATTACTAGAAGATGGCTGGACCGATTTGGATTATTTTTTGTTTGAAAGGGTATACTTCCCAGGTGGTCCCGTGATCATCAAGTCAGGATCTGATGATGGGATCCTGGAGAAATAGAGATAACTTTTCAAATTTTATAGGCACACTTGAA
>NDFZ01003603.1:10207-31691 GCA_002192655.3 Mamestra configurata
TTAATATACACTAAAAAGAGGAAAGGACCCAATATTGAGCCTTGTGGTACCCCCATTTTGACTTTTAAACCCCTTGAATTAACACCGTTTATTTGAACTTGCTGCTGTTTATCATTCAAGTACGACTTCACTAAACTGAGTGCAAGATAACCTAGTCCGTAATGTTTTAGTTTTAGGAGCAAGGTTTCGTGATTTACGCAATCAAATGCCTTGGAGAGGTCACAAAAGATTCCTATGGCATCTTGCGCCTCTTCCCACGCTGTATATATGTGTTTTAACAACGCGACACCAGCGTCAGTCGTACAACGACCTTTGGTAAAACCACACTGTTGATCGTGTAAGATTTTATTGATGTTAAAATGAATGAGCATTTGATTGAGCATCACTTTTTCAAATACCTTGCTGAAAACCGGCAATACGGATACAGGTCTATAATTATTGGCATCTTTACTGTCACCGGATTTAAAAAGTGGTATAACCTTACTGTATTTCATTATATCCGGAAAGACTCCTTGGTCTACATATAAATTGAATATTAAAGCCAAGTATGGTGCTATGGTCACAATTCTGGACGTGCACACTTTGATAGACATTCCCCATAAGTCTTCGGTCAATTTGATTTTGATTTGCCGGAAAGCTTTTATAACTGTCATAGGGTTGTTATGTTTGAATTAGAATTCAACCGTACAACCTGGAACGTTTGCTCTTAATAAATTAAATGAGACCTCGGGTGAAGAATTTAAAGCTTCAGTAGTTCTTGATGGTATTTCGGTAAAAAAAATTACAAATTCTTGAGCTACTTCTAAATTAGAGCTTATGGCACCATGTGCAGTCTCTAGTAAAAAATAAGTGTTTCGTACTTTATTCCTACTTGTTTCATTGTTGATAACTTTCCAAACTGTCTTTATTTTATTATCTGCCGATTTGATCTTGTCGCTAATGTACAGGGCTTTAGCTACTTTGCAAGTATTTCTGAAAACTTTAGAATATTTGTTAACATACATATGAAAGGTTTCAGTGTTAATGAAAGGCTTAAGGCCATATAACTCATAAAGTCTTTCCCTACTTATCCTAATACCTTTAGTCGCCCAGTCACTAAATATAAACTTAGGGGAAGTATTTTTAGACTTCTTTTCAAAAGTTGTATTGAATTCCTTTAGTACTACTGAAAAGAAATTATCATAAAACTTATTTGCGTCCTCAATATTATGGCCTAGAACATTCAATTTATTTTGTAAGGTTTCATTGAATCTGGCTAGTTTGCCTGTTGTAATTGGCCTATATTGTATTTGAATTTTTTGCAAGGCTGCTTTAAACTTAAATGTTACCAATTGTCCGCTATGATCCGACGGAAGGTAATTAACTATGGCTTTATCTAAATAATCATAATCACAGAATATATTATCGATACAGGTTGAAGAAGTTGGTGTTACCCTAGTAGGTTCAGTAAAAACATTAGATAAATTATCGATTTGAAAAGGCTTAAAAATCTGCTGCTATTTAAATTATTTTCTAAAATATTAATTCAAAAAAATTCAAAGTTCAAAAGTCATTTATTCAAATTAGGCTGAGTGCCAGCACTTTTTGAACATCAAAGTTCTACATAAAGACAGTCCCCCAAAACGCCCGCCCATCACCACTTCCTAGTGTTGTAGCTGGGAAGAAGAAGTGGCGCAACAAACTCCCCAGCAATACATCTGTCTGTTAAGCTTTTAAAAACTTGAATTTATACAAAAGTATGCAAAGTATTTTACAATACATGACACAAAAAATAAAATATTCAAACTGTAAATCAAATTAAATGAAATTAATTGACACTTGGTAGCTAGCACACTCCATTAAGCCATCAGAAATAGACAAACTCAAGCATTAACAAGTAAACCAAACTATTTATGCCTCCGGGCATAAATGGTGTGCCCGCTAACAGGTGCAATAAGTATAGTCTAACAATAGGATTGTGACTGGAGCCACAAGTGATGAACTAGAGCTAACATAATACTAATAATAAACAGTAGTTTAACGTCAGTACAATAATAATAATAAAAAATACTATGACCAGCAAGACGACCAGTCACCACAAGCAGCACTCGTTCACGAGCATAACGCAAAGATCAGCCACTACCGCCTGCGCAATGTTTGAGGGAAGGAGGTAACCCGACCCCCGACGCTACCGGGACAGTGATCTAGGGGAGCATGACGAACTTGCCGGTTGATCAGGCAAAAATAAAACAGCTATGGACAACAGTAGTTCATCATATGTTGCAATACAACTCATACAAAAAACAATTGTAACGAGTAGATTATGTCAAAAAAGAAAAAAAGTTAAAGATCAGTACGGTCAGAGAAAAGATAATAATATATATATGTATTATATGAACTCATATAACCTGTTATAAGCTAACTCATATAGAAAGAACATTAAGTATAACAAATATCTTGCGTTCAACTCTGCGACCAACAATTCTTATCGTCTAAATAGTCATTGATAGAATAGTATGCCTTAGAACAAAGGTTAGATTTAACTCTAGTTTTAAATGCATTAAAAGGCAAGGCAAGAAAAGAAAGGGGTAGTTTATTGTAAAAACGGATTCCGAGCCCCACAAACGAGCCCTGGATCTTACGGAGACGGTGGGAAGGAGCATGTAGTTTGTGCTTGTTTCTGGTGTTAAAATTGTGGATATCGCTGGTTTTAGTATATAAATGTATATTTTGCCTAATATATAAAATGTTTGCAAAAATGAATTGAGATGCCACCGTGAGAATACCAATCTCTTTAAAAAGTTCTCTTAATGAAACCCTTGACCCTAGCTGGTATATTGCTCGTACAGCACGCTTTTGCAAAACGAATATATTCTGTATGTCAGCAGCCCTACCCCACAGCAAGATACCGTAGGACATTACGCTATGAAAATAACTGAAATAGACTAACCGAGCTGTGTCAACGTCAGTGTATTGTCTAATTTTCCTGACGGCATATTCGGCAGAACTGAGCCTTCCTGATAGGCTTGATATGTGTGGACCCGATTGAAGTTTTGAATCAACAGTTATGCCCAAAAATACTGCCGAGTCCATAATTTCAAGCACTTCATTGTTTAAGATGACATTGGGCCCCAGATTTCTAACATTGGGCAGGGCAAACATTATACATTTCGTTTTCTTCGCATTCAGAACTAGATTATTCGTCGTAAACCAATCTGTAACCATAGAAAGAGCGCAGTTTACGTTATCAAAATCTCGTCTATTCCTATCTACTTTAAAAATAAGAGAAGTATCATCTGCAAACAGCACTACGTCACAGATACCCTTTAAGAAAAATGGCAAATCGTTTATATACACCAGAAACAAGAATGGACCTAGTTTAGAGCCTTGAGGCACTCCTAAATGAACTGGTAGCCCGGAAGACTTCACACTATTGACATCCACACATTGAAACCTATTATGTAAATATGAATCAATTACGTTAAGAGCTTCGCTTTGGAGACCGTAATGACGTAGTTTACGCAAAAGCGTTTCACGGTGTACGCAATCAATGGCTTTGGAGAGATCACAGAAGACTCCAATTGCATTTTGCGATTTCTCCCATGCGTTAAATATGTGTTTTAGGAGATCAACACCCGCATCTGTGGTCTAGCCTATTGTAAAGCCATATTGTTCATTATGAAGGAGGCTATTTAAATTAAAATGTCTAAGCAACTGCTTGAGTATTAACTTATCAAATATTTTACTAAATGCAGGTAAGATGGAAATAGGCCGAAAGTTGCCTATATCATTTTTATTACCTGATTTAAATAAAGGAATGACTACTACTCTTCATAAGGTCAGGAAAAGTTCAGCATTTATTAAAAGTAACAGCAAGATAGGGCGCTACTAAGTCTATTATATTGCTCAAAAGTTTAATGGAGATGCCCCAGTAATCACCTGTGTTTTTAGACTTTAGTGTGTTGAAAACGTTAACTACATCACGCGGTGTTACGTGCTCAAAACTAAATAATTGATTACACTTAGGCACACTACTATGCAATAGGATTTTAGCTTTAGAAGGGGATGAATTTAAGGAGCGAGTTGTAGTTACAAGTATATTGGAAAAAAACTCATTGAATGCCTCAGCTACGTCAGCTGCATTACTAACTAATTTGTTGTCGACTATTATCTCTAACTGATTATCTTGTTTAACCGACTTGCCAGTTACACTGTTAATCATTTTCCAAGTGGCTTTTACTTTATTATTCGATTTTTTAATAGTATCGCTTAAAAATTTAGATTTAGCAAAAATACAAATCTTTTTATATAATTTTGAATAATTTCTAACATACTCTAAAAACGCGGTATCAAACCTGTATTTTTACAAACCATATAATTCGTGTAGCTTCGTTCTACTTTTATAAATACCTGCAGTAGCCCTTTGGTTTAAGCCAACTGAGGTACCTGTACGGTTAATAGTTTTTGTTTTAAAAGTTGATTGGTACTCTTTTTGTACGACATCAAAAAGGGCTCCATAAATCTTATTAGAATTTTCAAATTCTACCATAGATGGTGTAATTTTTTTTGCTATACCTATTCATTTTAAACTTGTTACAACGACTAGTTGTGTAGGGCCTGAATTCTATTTTATTTTCCTTTTTTTATTTAATGGCATAGGCAAGCCAACTAGTAATCCACAGCGGTCAGATGTTAAATCGCTTAATACTAATTTATTATCAAAATCACAATTAGTAAAAAAGTTATCAAGGCAAGTCGACGAAGATGCCGTGATCCTTGTTGGTTCATAAAACAAATTAACCAAATTATAGGACCTAAATAAATTGAGAAGTCTGACACTTAATGGAGTAACATCTAGAAAATTAACATTAAAATCCCCACATAATATTATACTTTTATTACTTGACTTTAACTTATTAAGTAAATCGTCCATTACTGATTCGAAAAGACCAAAATCCCCAGAGGGGGGTCGATACTCGCAAATTATAACATATCGCTCGAGTTCAACACAAGATAACTCAGCATTGCGTTCAATAGAAAGATTAACTAAATCTAATCGTTGTTTACATTTCAAGTTGTTTGAAACAAGAACAAATGAACCACCGCGAATAGCACTTTTTTCTTACAAACGCACTTTGTACGGTAAAATGATCATCATTGGTAAATGCTACTTCATGTTCTTCCAAGCAGTATTCACTGAAACATAACACATGAACATCATGATTCTCCATAAATAAACTAAACTCTAATTCTTTGCCGGGCAGACCTTGCATATTTTGATGTACAACATTCAAAATATCAGGCTTTCCCGTTGTCGAACCTAAAAGTTTAAACTACAAAGTGTATCAATAGTAATGTTAGTATCATTACTAACAGTAATCTTTGGTACACTACATGTACCCGTGTCACAGTGTATATTGTATGCTAGAAGATTAGCAATTTGTCTCCTAAAACTAGGTGGTAAATACATTGTATAATTAGTCAGTTTGTAATCAGTAATGAATTGATTACAATCAAAAAATGAAATAGCATTAATGTGATGATCAGCATATTTAAATCATATATGTGCCTATTTTGCTCATCTGACAAATAATACGAATAAGGCAATGCACAGAAAATAAATTTACAGTTATTTGTCTCATTGAGATGTGACATCAAATGGACACAATCAATGGTGGTTTAGCTGTTAGGAAAACGGATATACCGTTTTCCTAACAGCTTAACCATCACATAATAATATTACAGTTGAATTGGGGTTTATTTTTGTCAATTTAATATTACTAATTAACTGGCTGAAACTGGCATCGGGTAAACAATTATTTAATTTGAACATTGGTTAAATATAGTACCAAAACCTTGACCAAACTTGTCTGAAAAAACATATGTAGTATTCACATAATTCAAGTTGACATTATCAGGACAGCTACCCATTGGAGGAGTCAGCGAGGGTGTGGGGGTTATGGTCTGAGGCTGTTTTGCCTGGGAGCAAGCACAGCTGCAAGAGAGGTTATTAGTCAGAGACTCATACCTCTCTGCATTGTACGTTACCGAGTTCACCAACTCATTGGCCTCTTGCATACGCTTACTCAGGTCTTGTTGAGAAGCCTCATATTTACTAAAAATATCCTTTAGTGCATATTCCCTAACAAACAGTTCCTCCTGAAGGCGCTGAGTGTCATTATCATACATTGTTTTACATAATTCTAATTCACTATTACAATCTTTTAACTCTTGCATTAAATTAAGTTTGTTTTGTCTAAGTTTAGTATTTGATTTGTTTAAATTTTGATGTTTTAATGACTTTTTAATTTTTCTAATTAATCGATTACTTTTAATATAATTTTTAACTTATTGTGGGTAGTGGACAAGTTGGATTTAGTGATGGTATCGTTAGTTAAATCTATTGTTACCATTGGCTCAATACATAAGGGTCCGGACCCGCTACCAACTAACTCATCATACAAGCTGCAGGTCCTTGCCGACTGTTCACTGGCTTTAAGTGATTCCAAGTGGGTTATGGTGTTGTGAGCCCTGCTTTATTCCAGTTCTAGCTCAGATATACGTCTCAATGCTTGTTCATGGGTGTCACTACAATGTTTGAAATTAGACAAGCTGACGGAGGTTTTGATGCTGGTCAAGTATGTCCATATGCTGTACATGTAGTTCAGCCAGCTGGTTTTTAAGCTCAGTGTTCTTAAGATTAATATGCTCTATTTCCACCTCACTATCTTCCCATTCTTGTAGCAGCTTATTGCACTGGTCCTTACTAGATTAAATAGTAAAATCTCCACAAATAATCGCAGATTTGTTACCTGCTGCAAGTTTCGCAAGGACATCTTCCATAGTTGACTCAAATAAAGTAAAGTTTTCAGGGTTTGGGGTCTGTACACGCACACTATAACATGCTCATCCAGCTCAACACAGGACAGTTCAATACAATGTTCCACTGACAAGCTGACAATGTCATTACTTTGCTTAAATTTTAAGCATTTTTTCACTAAGATGAAGGAACCACCGCGCAACAAAGATTTGCGGTTAAAACAACTGCCCACACTATAATTTTCATAACTAATTAGCATCTGATAATCTTTCAACCAATGTTCACTAAAACATACAATGTTTTCTCATTTCAATTTCTAATATTTTGGAAGAGATACCCTGAATATTTTGATGAAATAATTTCAAGGTATGCTGCTGACCCCCTTTTTGACATTTATCGAATTGAGAGCAAGAAATAGGTATAACTAATCTGTTATTGGTAACTTCTGTTGTCTTATAAACTAGTTTAAATTAATATCAAGAGTTTGCCCTAAGACTTCAACATCATCACTTGGCACATGTAGTTCCATCTCACTGATGGAACTACATGTGGCCTCCACATTAAAACATGATTTTTCCATAGTGATACATGGAACCTCCTTTGTACAATTTTTAAAAGAATTTATAGCTATAGTGCTACAGTTATTTTGGCTCACCGCCTGATTCTTAGTAATAATACTAAATATTGTGGATTTAATTAATTACACAGGACTTCGACATACTACTTATGTCTGAGTTAATATAATAAGCTAATAGCCTAGCTATTGTGTGTCTAAAAGTAATTGGCAGATACACAGTATCCCTGGTCGATTTTAAATGATCCACAAAAATATTTGTTTCAAAAAACATAAACTTGTCACTATGATGACTTACTAGGAAGTGCATGTGTTTATTTAACCTAATTATTTTGTCTAATTGACAATTGTTCAAAATATGGAAAAGCACACAATATTATTTCATTACAATTTAACTTTAGCATCTCAGTTACATAGTCTGTAATATCTGCTTTTTTACTTTTAAACTATTACTTATAAATACAGTAATGTTGGTGTTAGAATTATAATTATAATTGTTTGTTAATAATGCCATAATATGCTTGTAAGTCGAACCTGGCATACAATAATTTTGTGTAGAATAACTTAGGTTGTTACCAACTAATTTACCTAAACCTTTTCCTATACTGTCTGAGAACATAACTGAATGACCACTTTTCACAGATCAAAAACCACAAATATCAGGCTGCTCAACTTGAGATAAATCCTGTCTAAAATCAATATTAACTTGTTTAGTGACACATTCCTGAGACAAATTCTCTGCCTGGGAGGGTACCTCCGTTGCCTCAGGTTGGACAGCATCAAGGTTTGATATTGTCTGGCAAGTACACTGACACATTACCAACTCATTAGCCGCAAGAATGTGTTCTTTTATTTGGTTCTGAGATTGTACATATTTACTATTAAGTTTATTCAATGAAGCATCAAGTACCTTTATTTCAGACTGTAAGTGCTCTGTATCAATTTCATATATTTTTATGCTGTCTCCTAGTTTAATTTGATAATTATTTTTAATTTACTAATCAGGTCAACACGTTCTTTCCGTAGTTGAATATTTTTGGAAAAGTTGCTTTTTATATCGATAATATTTTTGAATAATTCTATTTAGTTTTGCATATTTTTTTAACTTATTATGACTAGCTTTATAACTACAGTTCTGTTTCAATAGGGAATCTTCAGTTAGGTCAATTATTATTAGAACTAAGTAATTCATTATATAAGTGGTTAGTTTCCTTAACTTGAGTACTTTGTTTTTCATTTTGCAATTTGCTATTAGCATGAAGTAATTCATCCTCTAGGTCCCTAACTTTACGTAAAGCCTCCTCATATAAGTTACTACAGTTGTTGAAACCATTCGTGATTGCACGCAGTTGGTCGCGTTCTTCAACAGCATCTTGGTACTGTTGGCTGAGATCATCTAGCTATCGTTTAAGGCAAGTGTTTTTGTGGATCATTTTGCTTACTTCCACGTCACTTTCCTCTCTCTCCTGTAGCATTTCTTGACATTGGTCATTTGAGGTTTTTAGTTCCTGGAGAGCCGTTCTCAGTTTAAGCTCCATATCCTGAGCTGTGGCCTTGCGGGTCATCACAGGCATGGTTTCAGATTTAGGTACTGAAATTAGAATAAAAGACAATGTGAGAATCTAAAGGAAGGACAAAATAAAGGAAAGTGGGTAATGAAAAGAACAATAAAGTTGGGAGAAATTAGTGCAGTTAAGTGGAGAACTGAGGCAGGCTGCTGAATTGGCTTTAAAAGCTAATGTTTATTTGATTTTCTCGCTTTTGATTGCCTTTAAATAATGCTTTTCTTAATGTGGGTAGGATGCCTAGATTAAATATACATTAAAGGTTTAAATAGTTTAACAATCACTATGCAAAATAACGATCTTGGGCGTTATTGTTGTTGTATATAATTGAAAAATATCGGACTAAAATAAAAGAAATAAGGAATCTTGACGTTTACTACGCTGTAAACAAAGCGATATTGTCTCAACGCAGAGTCCCAAAGTCAACAATGACATTACAATTATTTTGAATTAAACACACTAGACTCCCATGGTCGTCGCATTTAGATCTTCAATAGCTAAGTGTTTTCGTTGAAATAATTTTCTAGCCAGCCAGACAGCAACCTTTTTTCAGAATCGGCTGAAAATGAAAAGTTCCATTAGGGCATTGTCAACATTCTTCTACGCAGAAATCAAGTAATAAAGAAGAAGCTAGCATGATGTACAAACTAATTATACAATACCAACTCAGAGAAAAGTGCGAGGTTCATAGAGAAATGTTTATGGGAAGAAGATAAAGAAGGTTTAGGGTGACCTTTACCCAATAGTAGGACATAACATACAGAATTTAAAAGCACACTCACTCAAAATATGTAAGTAAGGTTATGGGAAGCTCAACATTTTCTGGATCGGCTAAATACGGCTGCGGAAGTTATTGATTTAAAAAATATATCGACAAAAAACTTTAAAAATTTCAAAATAAAATGCAGTGATCCTTTTACTTTAATATAGGTAAGATTCTTTGGGCCAAGCGTCTTCGCCTCGGGTGACTGCAATTTTTTGTAATTACATACTTGGTATAGTAGCCCTTTCATTCGATACCCATATTGAGGCAGTTGTAAAAAAATATAGATAATTCGCCATTAAGTGGTGGCGGCCATCTTGGTTTCTAAATTTATCATGGTATATAGTATTCTACTAGTCAAGCCCTTTCATCTGATACCCATATTTAGGGAGTTGTGAAAAAATATGTAATCCGCCATTTTGTGGCGGCGGCCATCTTGTACCGATTTTAATCAAAGATAGCTAATAACACACCCCACTAATTCACATTGGAAACAAAACAAAATCAAAATTGATTCATCCGTTCGAGAGCTACGATGCTATACCCAGACGCACACGCAAACGCACACAGTCAGACACGTCAAACTTATAACACCCCGTTGTTTTTGCGTCGGGAGTTAAAAACAATATAAATAAACTAGATTACGAAAACATATCAGAGATATCAGAAATGGAAAATGACCCAAAAACTTACATAATCATCGGCGTCCAAAGGATCTGAATCTTCGTCATCAAGCCCTAGTCGATCCTGTAAAGTTGCAACTGTAAGAAAAGCGAAAAAAAGATAATTAGAAGTTTAATATCATACAGAAATAACTTAGTCACAAGATTGTTATACGTACTTTGTGCCTCCAAATTCGCATTATTACGTTTCAAATCACTGATGTCGCCGGACTTCCTGGACGCTCTCTGTATGCGATTGATCACCGTCGTGAGAAGTTCAGCGTTCGCGATCAGTCAGTGAGTCAGAAATGTGCCTATTTTTTGCTATCGTATCAAATAGGATTATAGAGTAGAAAGAGTCAAGGTTACTTATTCAAGGATCACAATGAGCTGCAATTACTAACTGCAACATCGCTTCGGCGGTTTCGATACGACGTTCTCTTTTGTACTGGGTATTACGTGCGTGCGGCTCTTCCTGTAAACAAAGGCAACTTTTATGAAAAATAATTTTTCCAAAGAAATTATATGAAAGTGGAAAATAATAATAAGAACCTGTGAAAGAAGTACGCGGTTCTTGCCAGTCGGTCTGCCATGACGCCTTAAGATGTTCGAGTCGCCAGTTGTATTTTTATGAACGAATAAAACACAATAAATATAAATATACAAACGAAAACGTTTGTCGAAAAAATAAACAAAGTTATGGAATATATTTCAAATCATATCTTTTATAGTTACTTTGTATTAACCACATAAGATTCCTGTGGTCATCACGTTTAGGTCTTCTTTAATAGCCCGAGCCTTCGTTGAAAAAATGAAAAGGTCCATTGTCAACATTCTTCTACGCAGGAATCAAGTAAGAAAGAAGAAGATAGTATGGCGTACAAACTAATTATAAAATAACAACTCAGAGAAAGAAATAAAAGGACGTCCATTGAAAAGTGTTTATGCTAAGAAGAAAAAATGAAGGTTTAGGGCGTCCTTTACCCAATAGTAGGACATGACAAAGAAAATTTAAAAGCACACTCACTCAACATATCTAAGGTTATATCGTGGAATGCAGAGGGAAGCTCAATATTTTCTGGATTTGCTCAATCCGGCTGCGGAAGTTCCTGATCGTCAACTGACGAGGTTTCCGCGTTTTTGACCGTTTTTCTACTTTATTGGAACTTAGCCGATCTGATCACTTACGCTTTTCTCTCTGCAAAGGAAACCTTTATTTTCAATTTATTATTTTCACTCTTGAAGTTTTGAGCGTTGTGCCTACTCGTAGAATGAATGTGGCTTAGCTGTTACCGTGTACTGCATAGTAAAAAAATAAATTTAAAATTTATAAAATATACCGCCAAAGAAACTTTAAAAATTACAAAATAAAATGCATTGATCCTTTTATTTTAATATAGGTACGATTCTTTGGCCCAAAGAATCGTACCTATATTGGCGTCTTCGCCTCGGGTGACTGCAAATTTTTGTAATTACATACTTGGTATAGTAGCCCTTTCATTCGATACCCATATTGGGGCAGTTGTAAAAAAAATATAGATAATTCGCCATTATGTGGTGGCGGCCATCTTGGTTTCTAAATTTATCATGGTATATAGTATTCTACTAGTCAAGCCCTTTCATCTGATAACCATATTTAGGGAGTTGTGAAAAAATATGTAATCCGCAATTTTGTGGCGGGTCATCTTGTACCGATTTTCATCAAAGATAGCTATCTTTACGCCACAATAACACACCCGACTAATTCACATTGCAAACAAAACAAAATCAAAATTGATTCATCCGTTCGAGAGCTACGATGCCATACCGAGACGCAAACGCACATACTCAGACACGTCAAACCTATATAACTCCGTTGTTTTTGCGTCGGGGGTTAAAAACAATATAAATAAACTAGATTACGAAGAGAACATATAAGAGATATCAGATATGGAAAATGACCCGAAAACTTACATTATCACGGCGTCCAAAGGATCTTAATCTTCGTCATCAAGTCCTAGTCGATCCTGTAAAGTTGCAACTATAAGAGAAGGAATATAAAAAAAAAAAAAAAAAAAAAAAAAAACCATACAGAAATAACTTAGTCACAAGATTGTTGTACGTACTTTGTGCCTCCAAATTCGCATTGATACGTTTCAAATCATTGATGTCGTCGGACTTCCTGGACGCTCTCTGTTTGCGACTGATCACCGACGTGAGGAGTTCAGCGTTCGAGATCTGTGAACGAGTCAAAAATTGCAATTTTTTTGGTATCGTATCAAATAGGATTATGGAGTTGGAAAAGTTAAGGTTACTTAAATCAGGATCACAATGAGCTACATTTACTAACCGCGACATCGCTTCAGCGGTTTCAAAGCGGCATTCTCTCTCGTACTAGGCATTGCGTGCGCGTCGCTCTTCCTGTAAACAAAGACAATATTCATGAATTAATTACACTAGTTTATACATATAATAAAACAGTAGGAAACACTTTGTCTGTACGTTAAACAAGTTTACCAAAAATTGAATAAGGGCGATAAAAAAGAAACATACAACGCAAAAATATATTTTTTGCCTTTTTTTGTCGTTCTGTCTGATGGTCTATTCACGCTAACTTCTGAACATAGTGCATTTTCTGGGAATTTTCGCACTTATACGCGAATTACTTCTGAGCAACATTTAGTCTTTGTTTCATATAAATTGGGGCCAGGAAAAAGTAGTGGTCTTTTAAAATGACGTATCAATGTTTTTCGAAACATTTGTTCATACATACAATATGTATGAACAAAATCGGCTATTTTAACCTTTTTCAACAGAATTTCGTAGACTGGCTGTACAGTGACTGCCTTTCAAAATATACCCTGTTGGTTCGAACCCCAACTCGCGCATCTTCCTTTTAAATTGTTACGAAGTTATTTTGTATTTTTTGCATTCCTGCAATACAAATTTTTCGAATACTTTTTTACAAAATTGTTATTTTTTAACATACATCTATGTTTAACTCAACCAACCTGTTAAAGTAATAAATCGTTTCCGTAAATTGACAAATTAGCATTAAAAAATGACAGGGTATTAGATCCTGTGAAGCAGGTGCACACAGCGCCATCTATCAACTAAAACATGATGTTTAGTTATTTGTGGAAATACCTCTTGAGTACATGAAAAGTGAATAATAATGTAAATGCCTTTGGAAGTTCTGGATGAAAATATTATTCTATTAGCTGTTGCCCGCGACTTCGTTCGCAAAATGGCTCTTAAATAAGATATACGAATTGTCAATATCCTGCATTACCAGACACCTCTCATAATTGGGAATTTGGAAGAGTGTTATGCAAAGCCAGCACTCTATGAAATGCCGACCAGTCGTGATGAAAACCGTTTAAATGATAACGCTTCTCTTTACATGATTTTAGCGGTGGAATCACCTGGACACAGACAATAGATGCTGTGATGTGGGTGCATGACGCGTTTATATACTATGTGTAATAGAATGAACGCAATACCTAAAAGGGGTCATTGCACTCATCATTATGAACAATTATTACTATGGGAAACACATCGATATCTCGAAAAAAAATATTTTAAGGCATCACGTTCGTGTTAGCTAGTTCAAATATTAAATTTCTTTAAACAAAGCCACTTAAAGAAATGTTAAAATTCTTCTACTTTAAGGAAACGCAGGTAAAAACTTCCAATAACATGCATTGTTCTATTGACGAAGCTGTCGAACGGATGTTAAACTGAATATTTGCTAATTTCTGTAACTGGGGTAATAAACAGCTTTCTTTTGAATTTCTATGGGATTAGCCGACAGAGGATTACGAGAAATTATTATGTGTTTGACAAGAGGGAGTATTATTCGTCAGAGGACTTAAAGTTGTATCAGGCTCAAATATGATTTTTGTATATTCTAGATGTATAGAGAAATATTTTGTATGTTGGACGCCAAAATAAAGTTTCAAGCCCACATCTATCGTAGCTAAGCTCTACAACCTTACATATGTAGCGTACTGGACTCGTTTATGTTTAAGCAGATATACTTCTTACTAGATTCAGCCAGCGGATTACCGCGCGTGAATGTTGATAATTATCCAAGGCTCTGAGATAGGTAGGCACTTTTGAGATAAAAAGTATGACCTTATCCAGGAAATGGTCTATCCGTGTGCCATATTTCATCTTAAATCGCTTCACCGTTAAGACGTCAAAAGGTGAAATGACGCGAAAACTTAAGCACTTCCAGTATGTAACAAAAACTCTGTTGTTCCTTGGATTCAGAATCGATATCCCACGGTAACTATATGTTTTTTTTTATGTTAGAAATAGTTAAACTTATGTTTAACCTCTTCACCGCCCCGTCTGTGTCGCCGCCGCACGCACTACTGCGCTAGGTCTTGAAATACTGACGTTAACCTATTTTTTTTTTCTATGTCCCGAACATCTAAGCAATCTGAATGCGTCCAATAGTTTGGCCAATATTTTTTTTTTACAGTTAAACTACATGGAACTTACCATTAGGTGAGCTTATAAGTATACATAAACACTCCAAGAAACAACAAGTTTTTTTTTTAACATGTTGAATAATATTGCACAGAACAGTAATAACATAATACTGTAGAGAACATTTAAAAAAAATCGTATATATGCGTGTTTATGTAAAATAAACGTAAAGCAATTTCATTAAAAATGAATTGATCAAAAGAATTAACAACAAAAAAAAAACCCAATTTAACACGTTTTTTACGAAAATCGGTGTTCAATTACGAAGAAACAACCAGAAACACAAACTTCCGAAATTTAACTTATGTTCTACTTTTTAGAGTTTTTTATTTGGAAGTCGGTTGTAGTTTTTTGTGACTAAATTGACATAATTCCCATAATGATTGGTTACACTATGTGCCGTTAATGAGTTACTTTTTGTGCCTTCGCAATCCGAGTCCAGACCAGCTCATAGTTAAATAAATATATATATTGCCTTGAGATTGACCTGAACCCGAAAATATCTAACTTAACTACATTTTCAGTTGAGGAGTCAACTGCAATCCAATGCAAATTCAAGATAGCTTTAACCAACGCAAACAGAATCATCAAGATCGGTTCACAAACAATAAAGTTATACCCGAATAGATAACTCCAAAACCATGGTTGACTTGTACACAGCTACACCCTTCACAGCGTACCGGCGTGATGTTATGTTATGAACTGGTGTAAAAACATGCGATTTCAGCAATCCCGGGATTTGTTATCATTTATTGAAGAGTTCCGTTACCTATCTCCGAAGTTCTTCATCAGATCTTCACCGAATTGAAATGGGACCAGTCCGAAAAAATACTCTTCCAAAAAAAAGATTCATCCAAATCGGTTGTCAGATTTCATTCATTCTTTTTTTACATTAAAAAAATATTACCGGCTGTCATAAAATCGGCTGTCGGCCACAACTTTTGTTATTGAGAAAATAAGGTAGGTCTGGCAGCTCTAGCATCTCATACTATCACCATGTTACGATGAAATAAAAAAACAAATATTGTATCCAATCAGATTATTTAGCAATTCGGCACATTGAAAACAAAAAATTGTTTAACGTAGCGCAGACGTGTGATTGCGGAGGCAAAACAGTATATTTATACTAATGAGTTATTATCAAGTTGTACCCAATCACTTTAGTGCTCCTAATTTGAAGGTAACGTAGGGAAGAGTCCGATAACATGCATTTTTCTAATAACGTTGCTGTCAGAAGGGTGTTTAACTAAAGATTTGCCAATGGACTGTAATTAAGGTAATTGACTTCCTTCTTTGAAATTATAAGGGATTTGCCGACCGAGGCCATCTTAAATCCTACTGTATCATAAAATACCCAAACGAGCCCTAACACTTAACCAGAACTTAATATTAAAACAATAGAAACCCTCGAACAATAGATTATCCCCCGTCAACCAATAGCAGCGCTCGCACAGGTTGACACCTACCCTTTTTTCCTTCTACCCCTGCGTACGCGCAAGTGCCTATATAAACTCGGGACGGAAAAAAATATTCATACTTTCGTTTGTGGCCAACTAGTGCAGAACGACTGTGTTCCGAAATATTATTATAATATTTTATTTTGTCAACATATTTGTTAACGCATCCATTAAAAATGGTGAACAACAAGGCAACATGCAAAAATACGGTAGGTAACTGAATATAACTATGGAAGATGTGATTAATAATATATACCATAATATTGTTTATCTTTTCGATAGATGTTTTTGTGTGCATATTTATCAATTGTATATTTATTAATTGTGTTTTCTATTTCAGAAAAATACGCCTGGAGCCTCAGGCAGGCGTCGAGGCAGACCGGCTGGCCAAAACCGCGTTCCTCTTTCACTGGTTCTTATTTTCATTTTCCACTTTCATATAATTTGTAGGTTAAAATAAAAAAAAATCGTAAATGTTGACTTTGTTTACAGGAAGAGCGGCGTGCACGCAACGCCCAGTATGAAAGGGAACGCCGCATCGAAACTGCGGAAGCGATGTCGCAGTTGATAGATGCTGCTGATTGCGATACTGATGTAAGTGACCTGAACTTATTCTACTCCATATTATCTTAATTAATTACGATTAAATAAATAGACTAACTTTGTGTCTATCCACAGATCTCGAACGCTGAACTTCTTGCGACGGTTATCAGTCGCATACAGGCAGCGTCCAGGAAGGCCGACGACATCGATGAGTACAAGCGCATCAATTTGAACTTGCAGGCACAAAGTAAGCATATCTATTTTGTGACTAAGTAATGTTTGTATGATATTAACAGATATTCAACTTCTAAACTATCTTTCTTTCGCTTCTCTTACAGTTGCTGATCTGCAAGTTCGACTAGGGCTCGATGAGGAAGATTTGGAATTGTCTGACGCCGATGATGAAGTAAGTTTTTGTGATATTTTCCAATTCTGATATTACTAATATGTCTTCGATGCCTTGTTAATTTTATTTTTTTTTGTTTTTGTACCATGCATGATGCATTTTTAGCGCATACTAATATATTTTATTTAATACTTGTGACTCAAACAGATGTTTCTTTTGCAGAGACCAGCAAAACGGTCAAAGACGCGACCGGTCACGGAGTCAGTGGAATTCCAAGAAGTTCCGGAATCGGATTTGGCCGATCCGGAAAATGTCGAGCTCCCCCCTGACTTCCAAAATATTACCATAGATTTTTTGAGTGAGTGTGTTTATGAATTCTGTCTGTTTTTTCCTACCATTGGGTTAAAGTCACCCTAGAGCTTCCTTTTTTTCTTCTTCCTATAAACACTTCTCTGTGTAAGGAATCCTCCCACTTTTCTCTGGGTGAGTTGGAATTTTTAATTAGTTTGTAAATCATACTATCTTCTTCTTTCTTATTCAATTTCTGTGTAGAAGAATGTTGACAATGCCCTAACGGAACATTTAATTTTCAGCGGATTCTGAAAAACAGGTCGTGTATGATTTGTTAGAAAATCATCCAAACGACGACACTGGTTTTTGAAGAAAACCTGAACGCGACGTTCACGTGAGTCTAGTGTGTTAAATTCAAAATAACTATTAAGGATATGATTATAAATATATTTCACAACTTTATTTATTTTTTCGACAAACATTTTAGTATGGATATATATGAAACTTATTTATATTTTTTTTTTCGTTCAGCAAAATACACCTGGAGTCTAACATCCCAAGGCGTCGAGGCAGACCGGCTGGCAAGAACTGCGTTCCTCTTTCACAGGTTCTTATTATCATTTCCCACTTTTACATGATGTGTTTGGTAAAAATAAACAATTCATAAATGTTGTCTTTGTTTACAGGAAGGGTGGCGTTCTCTCATATTAATTAGGCATTGCCCCAATATGAAAGAGAACGCCGCATCACAACTGTTGAAGCGATGTCGCAGTTAATAGATGCTGCTCATTGTGATCCTGATGTAAGTAACTTATACCACTCCACATAATTTAATTAATGTAGGTACGATTCGCCATAATAAACTAACTTTGTATCCATTCACAGATCTCGAACGCTGAACTTTTCGCAACGGTGATCAGTTAAGTTGTAAGTTATTTCTGTCTGAAATTAAGTAGATATTCAATTTCTAATCTTCAAATCAATTTCAATCTTTCTTTCCCATCTCTTACAGTTGCAACTTTACAGGATCGACTAGGACTCGATGACGAATGTTTAGAATTTGTGGACCGGCCGGTAATAATGTAAGTTTTTGTAACATTATTACATTATTGATTTATTACATTTCTGTTATTTTTATTTGTCTACGCGGTCTTGTTTTTTTTTTTTTTTTAATTTCTTTGCTTTGCGGTACAAGGTATCAGCTGAGCCACATTCGCGTTCTACAATGTGGCTCAGCGCACAAAACTATAAGACATAAAATTAAAAATTGAAGAAACAGGTGCGAGATTAGTGGATGTTTTATGTTGCATTTTCATCTTCTCTTAATATTTTTTGTTCCAACCAACCAGATAAACGGTCAAAAACGCGATCGGAAACGAGATCAGTGGTCTCGGGCATCGAGATGAGTGGTCACACAGGGTCACCTCTCAATTCTCAATCGATCCCAATGATGGAGAGACTGACTCGTTCGCTGACGGAGAAGCCGACCATAGTTTGTTTATCAAACTATACTTTCCTTTCTTAGATGATTTCTGCGTAGACAATTCAATTTAACGTTTTCGTATGCATATTTATTTATCAATAATATTTTTATTAACTGTGATTTTTATTTCAGAAAAAATACACCTTGAGACTCGAACATCCCAAGGCTTTGAGGCAGACCGATTGACAAGACCCGTGTTCTTCTTTCAGTGGTTCTTATTATCATTTCCCACTTTCATATAATTAGTTTGTAAAAATAAATAATTCATAAATGTTGTCTTTGTTTACAGGAAGGGTGGCGCTCACGCAATGCCCAGTATGAGAGAAAATGCCGCAACGAAACCGCTGGACAATGTCGCAGTTAATACTTAGATGCTGCCCACTGTGGTCCTGATGTAAGTAACCTTTACTTATTCTACTCCATATGATCTTAATTAATTACGATATGCTTGAATAGGCCAACTTTATATCCATCCACAGATATCAAATGCTGAACTTCTCGCGACGGTTATCAAGCGCATGCAGAGATACTAGAGATAATGTAAGTTTTTGGGACATTTTACATTTCTGAAATTTTATTTAGTATAAATTGTTTTGTTTATTTATTAATCTTTTGTTTTTTATTCTTAGTTGTGCAGTACACGGCAACAGCTGAACCACATTCGAGTTTTACAAGTAGAGACAACGCTCAGAATTACAAGAGCGAAATAAATTGAAAAAACAGGTGCGGTGCTTTATTTATTTATTTAAACTTTATGTACAATAGTGGTACATGGGCGGACTTAATGCATCAAGGCATTCTCTACCAGTCAACCTTTGGGTTATAAAGACTACTGTGGTTGGTGTACAATAAATAAAAATAAGATTCAAATTGAATTTTAACATTCCGGAGAGAATATACAGATAATATATATAATACTAATAAAATACGTATATATGCTAAAATAATAAACTAACAAATATGATATATAATAATCATACCGATTAAGAGAATTCGTAGTAATCATGACGAAGAACGACTAACAATGACAAGCTTTTAAGTAGTTTTCGGATTTTATGCTTAAAGGAAAATTTTGACTCTCACTTTATTAGTGGATGTTTTTATATTTATCTTGCATTTTCATCTCATATTAATATCTTTTATTTTATTTATACTTGTGAATAAAATAGAGGTTTCTTTTGCAGAAAAAATAGCGCAAGCCGAATCAGCAATGTTCCAACCAACCAGACAAACAGTCAAAAACGGAATCGGAAACAAGTTCTGCGGACTCGGGCATCGAGATGAGTGGTCACACAGGGTCACCACTCAATTCTCAATTTTACTTTTCCTTAATGGAACTTTTTGTTTTCAAGGGATTCTGAAAATCGGTTGCTGTCTGACTGGCGAGAAAATTATTCCAACGACGACACTGGCTACTGAAGAAGATCTAAACGCGACGACCACGGAATATCCTACTAATATTATAAATGCGAAATTTTTTGAGGATGGATGGATGGATGTTTGTTACTCTTTCACGTCAGAACGGCTGAACGGATTTTGATGAAATTTGGCACAGAGGTAGATTATAGTCTGGAATAAGACATAGGATACTGGCACTTTACTTAGGCACTATCTAATTGCAATAATAATATTGTTGTTCAATGCAAGTGAGCGCAGTGACAAACTATTAATTTCTTTTTTAACCAATGAAGACTATTTATGTGAATTGCGCGTTTTGTAAGAAAACAGTAGTTTTGCTTGATTCATTTATGCAACTATTTGGAATCAATGGATTGTAATGAAATGTAGGTATGCTATGAATATTCACAGATTTTTCTATTTTTGTTATTAAATTTTAATCAATTTGTTGATTCATAAATTAACTAAATAACTTTTTATTCATTTTGAATTGTTATAATATAATTGGTTATTTTAATGGCTCAGATTATTATTAACTTTCGTAATTTTGTAAACATCTAATTTTATCAGTTAAATAAACCAGCATCAACTCATAATATTTCTTTTATTGACAACTTACTCCTCTTTCTCACTTCTACCTCTCAGCAGAGAATAATCTGTCTAGCCAGTCAGATTAAACTAATTAGCAAAACTCAACAGCCATGCTGCGATTCGATAACTAAACTTATGAAGTCATAACAAAAAAAATAAGTTCTTGCCCCCAATTTCAAATAACTACCAGCGGCCGCCTTCAGTTGTCGATATACCAACAGGGGTAACTGGACACTAGCGCGAATAAAATTTCCGCGAAAGACACCTGCAAGAATCCAGTCCGCAAGAAGAAAGTTGTGCGAATGAACACTTCTGTGAATGAACACGTGCGCGAATCTATGTACATGATCGAAAGGCACTTGCACGAACTTGCGGTATGGTTTCTATTATGGTCGATTAATTGTTTGAAAAACAGAACATGCCGTGTAACGATCGCCAATTAATTTAGTGACGAGGTTGTATTAGTTACGTTACGTTAACGCTAGATCTAACCCAGCTGGTGAATGTGGCAACACGGGTACCGGATGTTGACGGCC
>NDFZ01003604.1:2164-13060 GCA_002192655.3 Mamestra configurata
TGGTTTTAGTCAGTAAGAGTCTGACAGACCCCTCTATCCGCCCCAGGGCGGAGGACATCATCACATGAGGATAACCGCCAGAAAAAAAAGGCTGAGATAGGCTACGCTGATTAATTGGGCCCAGAATTAAAAAATAATGGGGACTATGTGGGTAAAGTACCCTTGAAATAATATACAGAACATTGAATTTGATCCTAGAACCTTGTTGATTTTAGCGATATTGAATTTAATTCTGGGTATTTTGATATAAATAAGGCAATCCTGATTTGCCCGAGCGCTGCTAAATTTAATCCATGTTTTTCCACCAATGGGCGCAAGCTTTCAGAAATTGAGAGGGTTCTATTTGCATCGTTTGTTTAATCAAACCGGCCTCTATATTTTGTGGGTTATTAATTTCCATAAAATAAAGCCTTGTGTTGGTTTACGTAATTATGAGTTTGTAATGGTAGTGGAATTTCGACCACTCGTACCTAAATATTCAGTCATTTGTCATTTTACTTCACGTTTAAATAATCATTTGGGGCCCTGAATGGTTTTGAACCTTATATAATATTTTAAAAGTTAGTTTGGTGCTACTAATTTCATAGAATAAAAATAACTAAAACTTTTAGGTCAAAGTCAAAGTCAAGTCAAAGTCAAAGCGTTTATTTCAATTAGGCCATTAAACGACACTTTTGAACGTCATCATTTACAGTTCAGTAAAATAATAGTATTAAATTAATAAAGTGACTCTACTGTCCATTCGGAAAGGTAGATTCTTATGGAGAAGAACGGACAAGAAACTCCATAGTTACTCTTTTTAAATAATGGTTTTACTATATTTGGTATTCAAAAAATAATTTAATATTATGTGAGGACGATGCATTAGGCTCCCATTGACAGGTGCGACTTGACAATGCGATAACGTCTTATTATAGATAATATTCTACCAGTATAATATCCTTAGAACAATTTCAATAAAATACGCGACCAGAGTAAAACGTCCTCTACTTCGCGCAGTCGAGTAAAAAGGGTGGTCGCTTTGTCGCGTCAAGCCTTTCTATGGGAGCCTCTAGCCACGTATACCTTTCCGGTATAACAAACCAAATTCAACCACAACTATCAAGCAAATAAACAAGCACAACTCTCCTAAACTGTGTGTAACTACAAAACATTTGTGACGCAATCTTTGTGTCCACAGCCTAAGCAAGCACAGGTCGGACAGACAATGTAAAAGGTCCCGTACATACAAATTAGATATTTGTTTAGTCACTTGAATTTCATATAGCAGCTTAAAATTTTGCGGGAAAGTTTTGTTTATGCCGCTCATATTTTATTGGATGCTTAGGATGCGAAACAAGCGTGTTATGGAGTAAGCAAGGGTTTATTGTTTTTTATGTAAGTAGGTTTTAATCTATACTTAATATAATAAAGTTGAAGAGTTTGTTTGTTTGTACGCGCTTATCTCTGGAATTACCAGTCGGAATTGGAAAATTCTTTTTGTATATGATAGGCACATTCATGAGGAAGGCTATAGGCTATACGGGAAAGGGAAACAAAGGGATATACGCGTACGAAGTCGCGGGCAAAAGCTAGTTATAAAATATTTTGATGTTTAAGAAAGATTGTGAAAGAGTTCGTGATTTGGAATAAGGTGTATTAGTATGGGTATTAAGCCTGCATTGCTTGCTAGTTATTGCATTGGCAAAGTGCAACGACGATCTTCGAAGGCTAGTTGGTAGCAGTGTTGTATGAGATTTGACGATAGTCGAGTGAAATGTCTTGTGATTGGACAAGAGCGGATTGCTGGGCTGACATAATGACGTTGTTATCACATTGCGAAAATTAATAGCAAAAGACCTTCTAGGAGAAATTGCTCGTTTTAGGAGGTTTGCTATTGAAATTACTATATCTAAGTTCAACAATGCTAGATGATGTTCATGTCAGGTATAGACAGGACAGCGTTATTTTTAAAATATCTTCCTAACATATACCTACTAAACATAAACATATTCCGCATTACATTAGTAACTAAGAATAGTGACATTCAGATAACTCCCTTTGTTACCGAAGCCTCCAAAACAAACGCCCTGTCATTTCGCCTCCGTTCGGCATTCGGCCAATGATTTGCCGAATACCGAGCTTCTAATCTAATTAATGATTGTTTTGTCACCATGGTCGAATTACGATCCCGCGTGTTGATCTACCACGTCCCTCAACACTTAAAATAAGCTTTGTTAAGTAAGAAATAAAGTTAGTTATCGTGTGGCAGGTTTGGTGTGCGTGGTTAGGTAGGCCTGACGTGTACAAATGGTACGCAGATGGACACAGGGTTAGATCGGGAACGACATAATTGATGGGCCGATGTGGTCGAAGCCTGGCCCAATATTGGCAGTGACACTGCCTGTATATATAAAGAGCGATGAATATTCATCAGCGGTAAGGGATATTCTTTTATCGCTGTAATTTATTGTGGGTTATTGCGGAATATTGGAAGATTTTTTTTTGTGTACAAGAATACTGTTGTGTTCTTACTAACATAATTATCTATGCTTATTATAATAAAGCTGAAGAGTTTTGTTTGTGTGTTTTTTTAATTTTTTTTTTATTATTTAATATGGGTTTGCTCTTGACTCTAGTCTAGGTCATAGATGACAGAGACAAAGTCGACGATGGAGCGAGCTTGTTTGTTTGAACAGCCAATCTCTGGAACTGCCAGTCGGATTTGGAAAATTCTTTTTGTATATGATAGCCACATTCATGAGGAATGCTATAGGCTATACGGGAACAGGAAACTCCTACGGGAATGTGAAAAAGGGATATGCGCATACGAAGTCACGGGTAAAAGCTAGTTAGAATATTAATGTCTAGTGCAAGGGCTTCAATTCTTTCGTGTATGCTTATCATCCCGGAATTTCTATTGACCTCCCCTTTCTCCTGACATACCTCCCTGTACCGTGCGTTCCTCATACAGGTGTTTCCCGGGAATTTGACTATGTTGTCAAAGTAACATGCTTTCGTATGACCCCTGTTAGTTTCACTAGTGATGCGATAAGTGATCGAGAAAAAATATGGATCGACACTAAACCTGCAACCATAGTTTAGTGAAGGTTTAATAAACACTTTTTTAGTAAACTTGCAACTAACACTAGTTCTAAATAGAGTTTTTTTTTTGTATCCCAATTACCGTTATTTACTTACCTATTCAAATTCAATTAGAATTCAAAACATTCCCATTTACCAATAAAAAGAAAACGAACAGAAAAATGGATATAAAAGTTTGCGATCTAATCTCGTTACGTTTTGAAAGCCGAATAATTTCCTGTCCACGGCGTATCTTAAAAATATTCAAAATGCAAACACGGCAAAGCAGGCCGTATCCCCGAGTCGACCCCTGGCTATCCCGTATTATTTGCACCTCTATAAATCATAATTTACTCTATCTTGATCGTACCTCGGATAAAATGCTTGGAACAGGTATTAGCTATCAAGCGAAGAGATTCTGTGGAGACGTGATGAGTATATATTGCGGGCAGGAAAAATGTTTACCATCTCTGCTGTTTCGCATGTCAGTTTACTGGAAATTAGTTCGGTTTATTGCGAAAATGTGAATGATTTCCGAATTTCACAATGTCTTCTTTTAAATTGTGAGCATGGAAATGTAGGTACTGCTCAACTGTTTTGCATCGAATTTACTTGCTGTGCCATCAACCAGTAAAGAATTGACATTTGTGTTATATCCTGACGACTTATTGTAATGTAATTTATCACAACTGCCCCCTCTCATTGGTCTGGGTGTCGCAATCGCAGCGGTGGAACATGAGGTCCTGGGCTCGATTTTGGTCAGGAAAAAAGTGTTTTTCAGCCCGTTTCGTTTTCGTTCCTCGGTCAGCACTTAATGCCGTTGGTCCTGAGCCTAATCATTCACCGGTCANCGAACATGGGGTCCTGGGCTCGATTTCGGTCAGGAAAAAAGTGTTTTTCAGCCCCTTTTCGTTTTCGTTCCTCGGTCAGCACTTAATGCCGTTGGTCCTGAGCCTAATCATTCACCGGTCATTTGCGGACGAACTTCTCATCGGACTCTATATAGAAACAGAGAGTCCACCTACGTTTGCGTTTGTGCATACACTTGTGCACCATAATATGTCCTATGCACTTTGCTAATCTCCGTTGAGATTGTTCACCGTGACCAAAGTTCGGACCAAGTATTATTGTAATTTAGGCAAGATTTGATGGAATGCGCTAACTTCCCAATGTAAAGAGGGTTAGGATAAAGACCAACCTAGGACGTGCCTAGGACCTTCTGCAATAATCTGTTATTGCAGAAGGTCTGAAAATAAGTCTGTTTGAAAAATTAGTAGCTGTAGATCTATCTACAGTTACTAATTTTTTAAACAGACTTATTTATGACAAAGAAAAGCTTTTATGTACACAAGTCATTATATTTCAAATAGCGTGTACAACAGGCAAGCAGCAATTGTTTTGTATATTTTGAACAACAGTTAAGTGAATGTCCAATGTAAATAATAGATTGACAATGACATTTAGAATCAACCGTTCTACCCCGAATAATTTCGTTCCTTTTGTTTGTTTTAATTTGATATTTACAACGTTTGACTAAACTTCCATTTAAAATATGTCATTTTGTTAAACAATAAACGTTATAATTTAGAGAGTCATTTAATTTATTATAATGCGTTTAACATTTTCGTACAGGAGGAATACGACGAGTAACGTGTGTTTTTATCAATTTATAGATAACTAACTTAAAATAGTCTAAAATATGGCGTCGAAAAATTTGTCCGCATCGCTGGCCACTGGTAAAGTACCCAAAAAGCTCGCAGCATTACCACGTTGTATGGCAATGCTTATCCTTTGTCCAAGGTAAAAGCCAGCCCTTGGGTCACGCGAAGTATCAACTAAAAAGTCTTGAAAGATATTTAAACAAGTGATGAGCACTCGGACCCCACGACCCGGGAGTTTCAACCCCAAACGGCTCGAAAATATAATTACCAACAAGNACGAAGTATCAACTAAGAGTCTTGAAAGATATTTAAACAAGTGCACTCGGACCCCACGACCCGGGAGTTTCAACCCCAAACGGCTCGAAAATATAATTACCAACAAGGTTATTATATTTCCGCCGCTTGAGGTTCTCCGCAGCCGCAGCGGCAGCGCCAGCACAGCACGATGAGCTAGGAAGATGGGATGGCGCAAGACTATCGACACTACTACCGTCCCACACTAATGGCCTACCCATCTTCCATGGAAATAACGACATGCCGTCCGGTCTCTTGCCATCGTCGCGTGGCAGGCCAGTGGGTGCTAACATAGCCGGCACGCCGACTTTGACAAGAGCTCGTCGGATGATGTTATTAAGATTCGCGAGTGAGTCTCCAGGCCTCCACAGCCACGGTGAAGCACGGCACATCAAAATCAATCAGTGTAGAAACTAGAATATTCCTGATTAATTTACCANCAGCCGGCACGCCGACTTTGACAAGAGCTCGTCGGATGATGTTATTAAGATTCGCGAGTGAGTCTCCAGGCCTCCACAGCCTCGGTGAAGCACGGCACATCAAAATCAATCAGTGTAGAAACTAGAATATTCCTGATTAATTTACCAGTACCGTGAACCGAGCATATACACGTAAACTGATACTGGTAATTTTGCGGACGCCGCCGAGGCCTCCCATACGGATGGGAAGGGTTGCTTGCGCGCCCAGGCTCGGTCATCCATGGCCACATTTAAAATTAAAGTGAGTGTATGCTTGATACTTTGGTATTTTGTCCAAAAGGTGGGGGTGCTTCCATAAATGGGACGGACGAAGGAAATATATGAATTTTGGGCCGAAACAGCAATAACGAATAAGAGTGATGGCCGAATGCATGTTAACTTGGAGCAATCAATCCGACATGTCATTAAAATTTTGAATTTTTTCTTCTACAAAATCTGGAAAATAATTCTCAAAGATTCAATCTTTGAGAATTCTTTTCCAGATTTTATAGAAGAGAGCTTTTGTCCATAATTTTAATTTCTGGGGCTATTTTGGAAGTGTGAGTAGTCTGTCAGTAATGTCCGCTAAAAAAAAATCGCATTTGGAAAAGTTCAGATCAAGTCCTATGGAATGGAATTGATTTTTAAAAAATTGTAGGTCATTTAAAACAGTATCTACATCCCTCCAAGGGTTCCATCATCAAGATACCAAACGTTATATTTAGAATTTAGCTGTCGAGTAATTGGGTGAATAGCTAAACTAAAGATCACTGGCCCGAGGGGATCACCTTTTTGACAGCCAACTGCAGATTCCAAAAGGTTGTCCCAATGCAGTAATTTAGATGGTTGTATAACATTGCC
The DNA here is from genome assembly GCA_002192655.3 of Mamestra configurata. Classification (NCBI taxonomy): domain Eukaryota; kingdom Metazoa; phylum Arthropoda; class Insecta; order Lepidoptera; family Noctuidae; genus Mamestra; species Mamestra configurata. The sequence continues at coordinate 8,502 of NDFZ01003604.1, forward strand.
AGAGAAAACTGAAGATTTGAGGTATTTCTTTTTAGTTTCTGCCAGCAAGGTGTTTACCAAATTACATGGATATTTTTTTTTTAAATTTAAGTGTATATAGTAAATAGTTGTACATTATGTATTTAATAAATCATTTATAGATATTTTGATCGCGATAGTAAATCTGCCTATCGGTCATCAGACTAAAACGCCAAATTTATGTGTTTAAGTTTTTTTTTCTTATTTATTTTATAAACTTTGCACTACATTACGAATTTCTTCTGTATCGTGGGTGCGTTTACTACCATACCAACTTAAATAAACAAACAACCCGACCCGGAACAACCATCTGTAGACCATACAAATATTACAGAGCGGGAATCGAACCCGCGACATGCAGCTCAGCAACCAATCGCTCAACCACTGTGCCAACCGTGTCGTGAAGAGAGTATGCAAGATACTTTTTATCCCGAGAGTAGTGGATGAAATAAAATTTTCGCTTTGTCGTATCGGGCCTGTCTGTGGGAGCCTTTACGGAAACCATTCGCTGTTTTACGCGCTATGAATCGATATATGAACCGGAAGACCCGATTTTCATGTGCTTTTTGCGCAAAATTAATTTCGGAAACAATATTATAGGAATTGTTTACTTAAATCGGGAATTTATTCATAACTGGCATGTTTCATCAGATTTTTTGTTTTAAATCACTTCGTATTTACGCTGTGGTGGAGAAGTGAAGTGCTTTATGATATTTTATGAACTTACGTTAAATAAATAATATTGTTCTGATCATTATTTTATTATTCTCTGTTTATTGTTTAACAATGATAAATATGGTACACGCAATAATTTGAAGCTTCCAGAACATAAATCATACCCACAGTTTCGAATAAATGATTTGAATTTGAATTTATTTTCAAAGAGGTATTGTCAGTCTTGATTTAACTAACGATATTTTTGTACTAGCTTCTGCACGCGACTTCGTACGCGCATATCCCGTTCCTGTAGGAATTTCCCGTTCCCGTATAGCCTATAGCATTTCTCATGAATGTGGCAAACATAATGTACAAAAAGAATATTCCAAGTCCGACTGGTAGTTCCAAAGATAAGCGTGTTCAAACCAACAAACTCTTTAGCTTTATTATTAGTATAGATAGATAGCTTTTGCCCGCGTCTTCGTACACGCATATCCCGCTTTTTCTCGTTCCCGTATTTTTATCCCGTTCCCGCATAGCCTATAGCTTTCCTCATGAATCTGTACTTCGTACTTCAAATCAAAGACNTAACAAACTCTTTAGCTTTATTATTAGTATAGATAGATAGATAGCTTTTGCCCGCGTCTTCGTACACGCATATCCCGCTTTTTCTCGTTCCCGTATTTTTATCCCGTTCCCGCATAGCCTATAGCTTTCCTCATGAATCTGTACTTCGTACTTCAAATCAAAGGCAAACTTTCGAACGAATGACTATTCAAACTGTGAAGTAAATAAACCTACTAGATCCAAATTCAAGTAGAATCTTAAATTCGTACTATAATAATCAAAGACCGAACCAACACCAATCTACCCAAACAAAACAACTTTTTTCTACCAATTTTGAACAACAGAACCAATCAAACAATCAGGACCTTTACGACACAATTTAGAATTTTCACACCCTAGGTACTTAACTCTAATCTGTTTGGAAACATGGGTGTGTGTCAATATGCCGCAGAAATTTTTAACACCGCCATTCAGAAAATTACGTCAAATGCACTACGCCATCTATCAAACATGGAGTTTAACTGCCACCAGTAGTTTTATTTTTAGCCGACTTTAAAAAAGGAAAGGAAGTTCTCAATGGAAGTTCTCAATTCGTCGGAGCCTTTTATTATTTTTATTTTTTTAAGTATGTTCCCCGATTACTCGAAGATGGCTGGACCGATTTGGATTATTATTTTTTGTTTGAAAGGGTATACTTTCCAGATGGTCCCATGATCATCAGAATCTGATGATGGGATCCTGGAGAAATAGAGAGAAATCTTCAAATTATATAGGCACACTTGAAGCGATTTGGTAGTTTTTGGAAGAATAAGTACTCTTCCAAATACTCGAAAGAAAGAAAGAAAGGAAGAAAGTTCTCGGAGTGGTCCCATTTCAATTTGGTGAAGATCTGATGAAGAACTTCGGAGATACGCAACGGAACTCCTCAATAAATTTTAGCAAATGGACTGGGATTGCTGAAATCTCACGTCTGTCTATTGTTTACACCAGTTCATAACATAAAATAACGCCAGTACGCTGCGAAGGGGTAAGCACATGTGAGCCACTAAAAAGTGAAAAAAAAACTTTTCACAAAAAATACAACCGACTTCCAAAATATACACTACAAAATATAAAATAACTTTAATTCCGGAAGTCGATGTCAAAAAACGAAAAAGCAACAAAAAACACCGACTTCCGAAAATAAAGTTTTTTTGTAAAAAGTATTTTAGTCTTCAGATGGCGTTGCGAGTATGTTAATTGCGTGTGTCGTGATATTTTACTTCTCGAACACTTTAAATTCGTAAATCTTTTAATAGAGTGAACTGGATAGCGATGAAACAAAAACAAAATGATACGTCAAGTTACCCACAATTTCTATGTATCTACATTGGATTCGAACATTTTACGTGATGCATGCACATCCAAACAGAAAAAAATTCCAAAAATGCTGGAAATGGGTTCTATTATCTCTGATCCTTTAACACCCTGGCTATTTTATTTCGAAATATTTTCGATGAACAAAAAAGATTTTTCTATAGATTTATTACATGTATATGTCACCGGAAAATTGCAGACTCCGTAAGATAAACCATTATTAGATTACAATTACTCGATATATTATTAATACATCGTTTTCTGTACAATAAATCCTGTCTTATTTAGAAAAAATGGTTTACAATTTCACACGATATTTTACAATATTACGGCGTTTGCCATTTTTCGGTGACATATATATATATTTTCCCACCCCTTCCTCTTTCAATTCATCGTCTACATCTGGAGGGCGACTCTCTAAACCCGAATGGGCGTATTCTACTCCATATCACCTATGGACTTATGATTAGTTCCAAACCCGAACTAAGAATGAATGACAACACGATTTGACAGTTACTGTCATTAATTCTTAGTGGTTAAGTGATACGGACTAGAATACGCTCGCAACTTAGCCCGAAACTACGGACTTGGGGCTTAGAGAGTAGCCCCCCTGACCTCCTGAGAATCAAACACTATACTTTTTGCCACACCTCCCTGCCAAATATTTCAAGCCGCCATCTTTATTCAGATGGGTAACCAGTGTAAACAAGATGTAAAGGCAGGTCATGCGTGTGGCGGGTTGAGATTCTTACGTGACCCGACGTGACTCTTTTGTGATACAGTGTCGAGTTAGCGGGTCACCGGCTGTGGTGTAGGTTTTGTATTGTGAGTGTACTGTTTGAATATTGGCTGGTTAGTAGGTCTATATGGTGATGTGACACATTAAGAATATTTAGTTCAGTTAATCAATGTAGGTTTAACTGAAATTAAATATTCTTAACCAATGATTTCGACCTTGCAAAAAACCTTGCATAAGCTCTTCACAAAGCAAAGCGACACTGTTTTTCAGAAACTCGAAACATATTGTAACCCTTTAATTTTATCACCAATTTCATCTTTTAATAAAAATAGTTCTTATTCCTTTCGTGCCTTCGAGGAAAATGGTTTTAAAATTTTCAATTATTGAATGGCAGACATATTCATTTCGTCCTTTACTGCATTACTTTCGTTATTTCAATTACGGACAGTGCTTTAAGCTATGAGCACCTATGTATAAATAATTTAATCTGAATTGCGGGACAGATTGAGGCATTACATATTTTTATTTTCTTTTTGGATGAGAAATCATCAAATGACTTATACTGCTCTGGGCGGAGCAAGAAGGACTGTTAGATTCTTACCGACTAAAAACACCCATGTTCCTTCAAATGCCCTTTGCGTTCCAGGGCCGCGGTATCTCTTTCGAACAATTCTGCAACCTTGGCAGGACGGATTGAGGTATCCGAATTAAGTTTGATGTTATTGTGAACTGTCAGTCCTCCTTTGTACTGTATGAAATGTAGTCACCTGTGTAACTGACAAGCATTGTATTAATGTCTATATGGATGTTGTATGTGATAATCACTGTCCGTAATAATAATAATAATATGGAATAATAATATTATTATTATTCCGTTTATTCATTTTTTTTAAACTTATTGCTTACATTTTTAAATATTTCTTAAAAACTATAAAAATAAAAATAAAACATTTAAAAATATAAAAATAGTAGCCCACCGGTATCGGGAACAGGGTCCAAGCTACCGGCGGTCAGGGCTCAAGAGAGAGGAACCTCCTAACAATACGAGCCGTGTCCAGAAGTACCGCTTTCTGAATCAGGCCCTTGATCCAGCTGCCTAACGAGAGCCTCCTGAGGTGCTGGTCGAGGCTCGTGGCTATTAAGCCATTGGCTGACACAACTATCGGTACAATGATTGCTGAGTCCACATCCCACATGTCGACAACCTCGCGAGCCAAGTCAA
>NDFZ01003605.1:0-19741 GCA_002192655.3 Mamestra configurata
TGCCCTACAAAACTGAGAATTAAATTAAATTGTAAATAAAATCAGCATAACTGCTACTAGCTAGCTACTCTTTCAATTGACTGGAAAATCGATTTTAATGAAACCTAAATTAACTCTGATTAGATTAAGTAACATTAATCATAAAATAATGGCGCTTATTTGCATGAGCAATTATGATTATTAATCGCACGCTATTTCGGCACGATTATTTTTCGGCACGTGTCTTATTATTCTATGCACCGCGTTGATGTCTAATGAACGGAGATCCGACACAACCGACAAGCACTTGAGAGATTTCATTAAATGCATATATTTGGGTTTTATTATTATAAGAATTAAAGTGTGTAAATTATAATACATATTCACTTTATAGATCCTAAATACCTACTAACGCAAAATTAATTTGACTACCTATCACGTAATAAACGCGAGCTTTAATCAATAAAGTTTAGAGGCGAAAACAAACATAACTTCCAACCTTGCCGTATTATTAATAGGTTAAATAATATTGACTTGAACATAATATTAACTAGTTAATAGGTAAACACAGTGTTGAGGTTTGTCGCTAGTGCGGTAGCGGGTAATATCGCCGGTTAGCATTGAGACTTCAAGCGGTGAAATATCGCGCGCCCTGGGCCTCAAGGTACGAGCACTGAGCACTGAGCACTTCGCTAGCCATACGAAGCTATTAGATGGAGAAATTATCTTAAATTGAATACTGTCAGCGATGCAATTATTTATTTATGGGGCTTGTATTATTTGCGTTTATGCTCTATTTATTATGTGGTGGGATGCTCTTGATTTATGGAATTGTTTTATTTGTTGTTGTTCTTTATTTAATTTTGTATTAGTTCAATGATACATTTATTTTCATGGGAAAGAACACATATACTTTTAAAATATTAGTAGACGAATAGAGTTTGGAAATGTCGTCGCCACTACAATTAAATCGATAAAAATAATATAAACCATGTACTTTCTGCTTTATACTCACACAAAATTTTTACCCATCATGAATGATCTGGTTTATATGAGAACAATTTTAAGCGACCTTAAGTTTTATATCGCAGCATCATTAAGTTAACAAACGAATATTTTGTCTTAAAAATCTGTTAAATAATGTTTTCTCGACTCAAAATATTTCTAAGGTCTACAGTTCCCCGTCATCGTGCGCGCGCATGACAACGCGGTCGCTGCGCACGCGCTCGTTACCTGACAGTATTTGCTCCCAGCGAGCAGTAGGGGCTAAAATCGTGGAAAAATGTAACGGACGCTTCAATTAAGTTTACATAGAGAATATAATATATTTCACAAGTAAAGAATCAAAACAGTACTACAGAAAGCAACTCGAATTTTATCTTGTTTTATAAATTTATTCTAAAGTCAGTATGTTTGTTTCGCTTTCACGCTTAAACACCCGAACCTATTTCGATGAATTTAGGCACAGATATAGATGGGCGTGAGTAAAGCGGGCAAAAGCTAATCTGTTTTTATTTCAACTACATTTAAACACACGAAGAAGCTACCTACCTACCTTAAGATTTATTCCGCCTGTCTGTCGAAACTTCCAACCTGCCTGCATTGTGACCAGAATCCGTCACCCGAACAATGGACAGACCAGCTAGCTGTATCTGATTTATAACGCTAAGCTTATCGAACGCGATATAATATCGCTCAGCAAAGGTTACCAACTGTCCTACACTTATTTATCGAACAAATATCATTGATTTTCGATCACGAACTCCGTTACACCACGACAATAGACTTAGTTCCTAAATTGCGATTGAATTCGTGGCCAATTAGGTATCGATTTATTTTTTACCTCTTTGAGTACACTCCTTAAAGTGGATACTTAAATTGGCATATAACTATTATGTTCCTAATTTCAAATTCTATCGAAGCTATTAAAGGGTTTTATAGTCCTTACATTTAGCAGTTATTTTCACAGGCCAAGAGTCTATTCTATCCATTGTATGTCGCCAACGTCAGCACTAAAACGAAACTGATCTCCGCAGATAAATACATACTTACCAGCAATTACATAACGCAATTAAAGGAATCGAACGCATACACAACGAGCGTGCTGAATAAACATATAGTACAGATTCTCTCAATCTATCGCTGATGTTCGCCGTACGTTGATCCTTGACAACAGTCACTCGTGAATCATACTCATACAAATGCAGCAATGTACCACGAGTGCAGCAAATGAAAAGCACCAGTTCTCATTTATATTCATTATGTACGGCAAGTTGTAATTATCGTATTAAACATTACGTAAACGTGTTGAGTGCTGCTCGGTTATGTTTTTGCATGAATTAAAACTAATCAAATCGTTTGTTTGCCTTTATGTTATTTTGAAACAATAGAGTGTTATATGCCAGTGACACAAAATAAAGAAACATTGTACAGGTAGAAATGTGTTTAAGTATTAAATAGTTTGTTTTTAAAAAAACCCGAAGTGGGATCAGATTCTGCGTCAAGTGCATGTAATAACAGAGTGGTAGCTAGCGGTGTGGAACTGGCCTGCGCCCGCGCCGCCCGCACTCAGCACTATGATCCGCTTTCCACTCCATAGAGGATCACTTTTTCATTTTATTTTTCTTGCGCCGTCTCATCACTGTTTCGCTACTTTTTTCTGATGTGCTATCTGTAAGTTACCATTAAACTACAATTAAAACTGTAAAACTATGGTTCGCCGTTACAAACCGAAAAAGAGAACGCTTTTAGTAATTAAAATGGCCGCTGTAGACGCAAGAGGCGAATAAAAAGTTGTGAATGTTTGTTACCACGGAGCAAGTGCGCAAGTAGTACAACTCCGATGTTTCGTTAAAATGTCTGCGCACTAACCCATCTGTGACTAACTTGAGAATTATAATTAACTTGCTGTTTTTAAGGTTCGTTACTTGAGATTGATGACTGAAAGAACAATTAGAAAGTTGTAGGCCAGAAAGTCATATTTTTTCTAATAGTTTCTGTATTTAATTTAATAAAAATTCCACAATGGACTTGTACGTCTGTGTCGTGATGACGCACATGTTCTGCGCATGCGCATGTGGGTCGCCGCGCACTAACGCGGAGCGCATCTACTACTCCCGAATATACGCCGGATATATCTTTATTTCTCTATATTTGTATTTAAATTAAATTGTTCGTTTAAAGTTTCTAAATGTCTTCGGCCAGTGTAAAATCGTTATCTTGGTGGCTCATTACGAAGCTCCGGGTACAGTTAGCAACAAAAGTGAACGAGATAAAAAAGGCCGTTAAACGTAGTAATTAAATAAAATGGGATAACGTAGTAGAGAAATTATTGCGCTAGTGGCACTAAAATAGTAATGTAAGAGCAGAATATTGTCAACATCACAGATAAGTGCTTGTTGGTAAGTTTTAGTGGTTGTAAGCTCAACAGCTCGGTAACACGCGCCAGTTACATACGTTCTGAACTTTTGTAATGCTCTAACTGCTCTCACTAATTAAGTTATCGAAGCTGACAGCTGGATGCACCTTCGATACTAGTCATAAAAATAAAATACCTCAATAGTCGCTCCGGCAGTTTTAGGTGAGTATCGAACATTTCTTGTGGCAATGTGTCCAGAGGTTTTAGACAAGGGACACTCTGATAGCGAAAATGATTGCCGAAATGCCCAAACATAAGGGATTGTGACATTTCGACAACGTTTGTCAATCGCAACCATTATTGACGTTTTGACAATCGCCTTCGCCGCGCTACTGCTGACAGAATGCTCCTTGTCAAGAGCCTCAGACCCTGTTTTCCATCAATCTCTACGTTCTTCAAACTACACAGAAATTTCCAGAACAATCTAGGCTATAGATTTCCTGGCGATCAATGTCAGTCAGCTTTTAGAAAGTATCGCGCAGTGACGGCTAGTGTCGATAACAATTATCGCGATGTTGATAATTGGCGCCATTAGTGCGTCAATCACTAGCGATACAAGTGCACATAATTGTCAGTGAGCACATCGTATGGCGGGTTTTTGTGATCATTGGCAAAGGAAGGTAGTTAAATAGAGAAAAGGAAATCAAAGTGTCAGGAGGTACATACCACACGTCATTGTCAGCACTTGGTCATCATTACAACTAACACTGAACCTGGAAGTGATGGGGAAGGAGATGAAATTGTAATTACTGATAGGATCATGTTCGACCACAATCTCACCTGCTGACAAGCGATCTCTTCTGATAGACTTGTATTTCCATCTAAGGTACCAGTGGCAATCGTGGACGACTTACAAATGAGGAGTTGAGAGCAACAATGTCGGATTTGTTTTAAAAAAAATCTGAATTCGTTTATTGCAATCCATAATGTACCTACTCGGGTTGACGACCGCGCATTGAAAGTTGCAGCATTGTCGTTTCTCATAAGTAAAACCGACGACCTGGTGAAGGCGGCCTATGGTCAGTGGCTGATGATCGTTTGACTTCGTTAAGAAATGATCTGAAGAAAACACATATAAATTAAAAAATATATATTAGCCATAAGAAGCTTATACAAAACCTCGCAACATTACCGGAGACACTATATAAAGGCGTGCACTCAACTAAATATTTGTACCAGCAGATCATTTAGGCGCTCCTTTAAAATTCATGCGTTCCTCCTTTGTCCCAGCATCGCCATATTAGCGCAGTATTGAATCCGCTCGCTTTGGCCGCCGTGACGTCACCGGCCCTGGCATTGTTGCCAGGATAGTGAGGTCGTTCACCATTGGCAAGTGATTGATTGGCCATACGTGCCATAGCCTGGCATAGCGTGTCACGTAGAGCTGTTCCCATTTGGCAACGTCGGATAAGGACATTCGGCTGTGGTGGCTGTCGCTTTCAATTGTTTTGAAATTTATTGACGCCTTGCGTAATGTGAGCATTATATTTCCATAGCGTACGAGTGTGGTAATCGTATTTCCTGCTGGAAAATTTCCACTGTGACATGCCACGGCCGAAAAACAATGTCAGGAGCAATATCACCAGCCAATAAACAGGCCGCCAGAAAAAACTTATGAACAAACAGACAATGATCATCAACATACAGGTATTTACATTACATATAGGTTTCTCCAGATGGACTTGCACAGGATTCTGAACAAAGGCCTCATTGAGTTTACTTTCATAACTCTTTTCAACATCAAGACTGTAGCCAATCAAAAGAAATCACGGTTTCGCAATCCTAATTTCAACCGCACCCACAATAATCAGGTCCTAGACAATAGTAACGAAAGTGGTACCAACAAAAACGTATGGCGCAGTTTGTAGTGGCGTGTCGAAGTTTTTGCTGAGCAATGCGCGTCATTCGTAGGTTTCACACGCCTGAAAAATGTTTGTGATTGATGAAGTAGAATTGGGAAATTTAAAGCTCTACGTTCAAAGGGCTGTAATTATTACTCGGTTTTGTATTGAAGATCGCAATAGTCAGCTCATATGCGTTGTCGATCGAAACATAGGTATGACTTGAGATCTTGGACTTCCCGAAGATGGCTATCCTATAGTTTAGCCCACAAGAATGTAGATTAAACAAGATGGTTTCTAGAAAGAGAGGTGTTGTCGGTTCCTTAATAAAATCTGTCCAATCTCCAGCCACGGTGCTGCCCCACCAGACTGCAGGCTATTAGAATGTAGCGTTAATGACAGCTCGTCCGTCGTACGGCACCAACTGCGCCCGCGCCTAAGCTCTTCATTGAGATAATTACACACACATAGAACACGCTACAATTAGTCTGGGTATAGTTCAGCGCTCCGCGGTGTACGCTTGTTATCAACACTATTACACATATTCATGCGGTTACGCTTTTTTTTTCAGAGAAGATAACGTTACAAATATTAGGTCACTCGCATTTCAAGTTATTTGAATGATTTTCAAGCGCACCCTGCAACTATGAATCACAACTCAGACCTTATATTCTCTAAGACTTTGTTACTGTAAAGTTGGACAGCATCCACCAGGAAAGACAATTCATCAGGATCTTGATTTTAGGCGGTACTTACTTTACTTTTACTGCGTTCTTTTTCGTGTTGGTGTTGGAATTATTTTTTCGCCTCTTCCACTTTTACAGTTATGCTATGTATATTTCCATGCAACTTATTAATCCACTTCGTCTGAGAACCGTAGCTCACTAAATCACAAAACAAATGAAGTGATAATGATTGCCTATTAATTATAACATAACTGCTCATTGTAGTATCGATCATCACACACCGAAGCAGATTCCAACAAAACACAACAGGCAGACAGATAGGCTAACTTTTTACACAATTCCCAGATCGTAAAAATGAAGTACAAACTACATTGGAAACGAATTCCAAAGAAATACAATCGATATGAAATGATGCGTTAAAACCAAGGAAGGCTACAAAAAGGGGTATGTGAGTACATGGATGTGGCCACGCAACTACATTTTTTTCGTTGGAATATCCAGTTAGCCTGGAATGGGTTTCACTGGTTCATCGCGCAGGAGACATGCAACACTGTAATAGCGAGTCCCTTACAACTTGCGTGTGGACTTTCGTTTGTGACCTTATACACACGACGTGTAACTTGTACTAGAAAATAATTTCAGCAGAATTATAAATCTTTGACTTTTGTCAGAATTGCAACAGTTCTATTCGTGCTAAGAGTCTGTCGTGATCGCTTGAACTATCTAGTTTGATTGCTTGCGAGTTTTTTTTTTGTCCCATGATTTTTTAACATGATTCATACATGAACCTGCTTTGCAAAAGACTTTGAAATTGATTAAAAAGTCCTTTGTAAGCGCCTTTCCTATTAATGGTTATGAGAAACCCAAAATGTCAATATGAGATCGCCCCAGTGTTTCAATATCTAACTCAGTCATTACACAACCAACCCATATCACACAATTATTCACCAAACCCCATCATTTGTAACTTTGATCTCTTTATTTAACGTTCTTAATCAAGCCAAGCAATTATCACAACTGAAAACCTATTTTTAATGTGTTATAAAGTCTATTTTAGCTTGGTAAAGTGTCGTGGTAGGAACATCATCATCTCGCCAAGTTGTCGGATCGTCTCCGGTATAAATGGTGGCGCAGGTGAATCGTGACACGCCATTAGATATAATACAGTTAGCTAGAAATATAATACATTTAATTTAATTCAATTTATTAAAAAATATGCGGACTTTTGATAAAGCTGTTTAAAGCATACGATTAGTTGATGTTGAGTTAATTTTCCTCAAGAAATCAATTTATTTTTATTTATATTACGCTTTTATCTTAATAATATGCATTCATTTGAATTGCCTAGCAAAACTAATTTATTTGATTTCAGTAAAAACCAGGGACGTTTGCAGAGACCACATATAATTTTATCTACTCATAAATTAACTTTTTGTTTTCAATATCTAATCGTAGACTTTCAGAAATTTTGAAAGTTTAGCAAGACCACGTTTATAAAAAATACGTTGTAGACTACGTCCGACCAATCGTATCGCAACTTATAAATACGCTCTCAAAACTAAGAGGTCGCGGGTCAGGCCGGTCGGTGATAGTAAATAGATTTTTTGCGAAAGCTGGAGAGAGCTGGCGGCTCATCACTATCAATAACCACTCGTTAATCTAGTATACATGTTAATATGCGCTGTCCAACTAGATTACAGAGATTAGCAGTGATTTAGATCCTAAGCTGTCGTAGGTCTACACAAAAATGCCTATAATAAAAGTTTGTTTAAGAAAAGAGCAAATAAAGAGTTGGAATGCTGTCTCTATTAAAAACTTCGATAGTTTTTTTTGCAGAACGTTTGGCAGTACATGTGTATTTAAGCTGAACGAATTATTATTTACGCAATGGAATAAAAAACTAGTTTTAGTAAAATAAGTGCAAAAAAAAAGTTTTCAGCTTGGTATTACAAAAAACACTTCCGCCCTACTTACAGCGTCACCCAAACAACCGCAGTGCTATTGACCCCCAAGTCCTCACTTTCAAAACAACTGCGATTAACTTAACAACTCCTTCCATTTGCCTCACTCTTTCAGAGCTGGTCTCTTGACATTTTATGAACGCTTTGTGTCAGAACACCACCCTACCGAGATCTTCTTCACTTCCCCCTGTTAATGAAACTCCAGGTGTCAAGGACGGTTGTGTATGTAGTTGAAGGGGTCTTGTTAAGTTGGCACATGTCTAAGGTGGGCACAATATGGCAAGAGACAATAACAGCGATGAATATGCATGCTGGCATCGCGGCGTTGCAATTTGGCCGGAACACTGGTGTAATGACAATGTGACAAAAATAACATGTCTCGTGCGTTCGTACGCATGCGCACGAAAAAACGCGGCGATTATACGTGAAGGGAGGAAAAGAATAATTATAATATCGTAATTCATACAGTATTAGCAGTGGAAGTCAAGGGGGATGGATGTAATTAAAACAGGGTTTCTCAGACAGGTTTGGCAAATGTAAATATTCAGATGTGAAGACACTTGTCAGTTGTGGGGCTGATTCTGCAGGTATGCTGCACAGGTGTTTTCTTGAGAAGGTACACAAATAAGCAAACCTTTGCAACGGCTAGGCGCATGGTGACAAACCATCACAAACGAATGACAGGAGACGTTTTTAAAGAAGATTATTTTTCTAGTGCGTACGCACATCCACGCACATACGCTGCGCAGACGCAGCCGCCCAGTCGGTGACAATAGTACACGAGTGGCTGACATAACGCTGCGTGTGTATGACTAATCACCCGACCACTGTACACACTGGCCCATGTAGCCCCTGTACACACTGGGCCATGTAGCCATGTAGCTCGTGTAGCTGTCGACCTGCCTGTGGGTGGACCGGTGGAATGTAGGCAGGACAGCGAGAGGAGGCGCGCTGGAAGGTACTTTATGTTAGGGAGTGGAGGCTTGAAGTCGAGATCTTTAAAAAGAAGATAGGAATACTTTGTGAACAAAACATGACTACTATTATAAATATTAGAAGTTTGGATGGATGGATGTTTGTGACTCAATCACGCCAGAACGGCTAAACAGGTCTGCATGACATTGGCACCGAGATAGATTATGGTCTGGAACAGCACATAGACATACTTTTTATCCCGGGGGTATGTTCCCTTGGGATAATTTTTTGTTTTAGTCTTTGGGTGTGTCAACAATCCCACGCATCGAATACCAGTAGCCCAGACCAGATTTATAATTACTTTATTTGGTTAATTTATGAGAAATATGTACGAAACGTAGGTAATAATTAAGTATACTGTAAACTAAACTGGCATAACAGTGTTTCTGCCAATTTTCTTGTAAAAAGAGAACTGAATTAACTTAATATTATTATAAATGCGAAAGTGTTTTTCTTTTTTACACTTCTACGCATTATTCGCTGAACCGATTTTGATGAATTTTGGTAAAGAGATAGTTGGCTCCGTGGAAATGGTTATAAGTTACTTTNGTTACACTTCTACGCATTATAACCGATTTTGATGAATTTTGGTAAAGAGATAGTTGGCTCCGTGGAAATGGTTATAAGTTACTTTTTGTGAAACTAATACTTGAACGTGAGTGATTTAATAATATTAGATTTAACCCTTGGTAAGTAACCGCATATTTTTATAAATGGCATCCGTAAAAGCTCTTGCGTCATTACTTCATTAGTGACAAAGTAAGATGATTTATTTCCACGACGCATGGCTAATGGCTACTTGTCCACGTAAATGCTATCTCAGGTAATTGACAGAATCGCTTCCGCCTATCACCGAGCAAAAAACTTTATTAAAATAAATAACTGCGCTAAAGGACTGGCCACGATCAATGGCTTTTTTTAACCGACTTCACAAAAAGGAGGAGGTTCTCAATTTGGTTGTTTTTTTATGTTTGTTACCTCATAACTCCGTCATTTATGAACCGATTTGAAAAAATATTTTGTTCATGTGAAAGGATATACCGATTGGTCCCATAGAAATTTCATCAAAATCGGTTTAGTAGTTTAGTTTTTAAATCAAAATTGCTTGAGGAAATAGAAAATATGACATATTTTCTATTTCTAGTAGACGACGAACGACAAAAGATAACCTCCTCAGGCGGAGGTTCTCGGATGGCTCCGATCTTCAGTGTTTGTGTGGCGTCGCTCCGCAGTCCATAGCCCTCCTCTTACCTTGCGCTGCATGCCCTGTCACCTGCATATGAGGACTGGCTGCGTCAGCGAACGGTGTGTGCTGAGTACTGGGCCAAACATAAAATTTGATAAGTGTATATGCCACCGATACGCTAAGAAGAAGAATTAAACGACATTGCGTGTTTTGCTTTCCAGTGGTGTTGTTAGGAATGGCGTACCACTAAAAAGTGAAAAATAAAAACTTTTTTACTAAAAAATACAACCTTCTTCCAAATAAAAAAACTACAAGTATAAAATAACTTTAATTTCGGAAGAGAAGAGAAAATACCAAGAAACAACCAAAAACACCGACTTCCGAAATTAAAATAGAGAAGTCGGTTGTATTTTTTGTGAAAAAGTTTTCATTTCATTAAAAACTTGCATAACATTTTTGTTGTGGATAACATAGCAAGTAAACCCGAAAAAAATACCAAAATAATGTTTGCTATACGTATTTTATGTTTTATGATAATATAATTAAAAGAAGCTGTAAAACATAGCTGTATTTTTTTTCTAATCGGTCCGTAAAGTAGGTAATTGAAACTGAACGAAAAAATAACAAAGAAATAGTTGATTAATTCAGTTAGGCCAAATAAAAATCTTAAACACCAACTTAAAGAGAGTATCGATCGTCAAGAAAAATCATACTCGTAGCGTCATCTAGCGGCGCACAAGAGACACAGCGCGACATCTGCCCCGTTACGTTACAAGGCAAAAATAACAAAAAGCAGCGCATTCAGTTAATCATCGATTGTCAATAGCAGGGCGAACGGAAACGATGCCTGCTTTGCAATGCAAATCTCGTCGAATTCCTTCAATGTCACAAATAAGTAGTCGATAGTCTGTAACCCCTGCGCGGGGTTACGCGGTATTAACATATAAATAACAAGCGTTTCTCAACTATTGATGCCATTAAATGCGACTTTATTTATGGGTTACATATTTGCATACTCCAGGTTACGGGTTTCAGTTAAATTGTCTGGATAATGCGCACCTGGTAAAGGTGTGACGATGCGTTTTTCTAACGATTAATTAAAAACTGCGATTAATGTATGGCTGTCGCAAACACATACCAGGTCCGCACGTACAACGTGCTCACAGTCAAGTCGGTTGTTCCGAGCGACAGGAGGGCTGTTAATCAACTTGCTACAGCAATTACAGCAATTATCTTTGCATAAAAGACGTAATAGTCAATAAACTTCAGCAAATTTATTAATAATTACACGGATAAAATCGTTACTACTTTTTTAATCCATTTATTACGAAAGAACATGCTGTATTACAATAATATTGTTTTAACAAACAAATAAATAATTTCTGCAAACAAATAATTATATATTTTACCATTTAGTTGCAGCCAGTTAACAACTGGTACAACTCTTAAAATCTCAAAACTGGTCCACCTGTTACATTCATATTAGATTCTGGGTTTCTGCGAATTAATTAATGAATCTATAAACTGAACTCCATAGGTTTACAAACATGTTGTAGTATATATTGACTTGTTCGGTATCGGTGATCGTCGGCAGCTGTCGCTAAACGATACCCAATAAACAACATATCACAGTATGTAGATGTGCAACACCTTTGCCATTCTCATGCTAATCACTGGAGTTTGGACAAAAACACATTGATTGCTATCAATGAGCGTCAATTTGAATAATTTCAAAATAAATCATCGCGCGCGCAATCATGCTAATTTTACTATCAAACATTTGGGATGATATTATGAATTGATTTACATAGTTGGAAGCTGCTCGGATTTTTACTGCGTTACGGAAGGTAATGGTCGGAATCTGTTTTTTTTTGTTAATCTTTATCTATTCTTCTAAAGGCAAATATGAATCGAATTTGTTTGTTTGCTATCTTGATTTATTGCCAGATTTAAAATTTGATATTAGTTCGACAATATAAAACGGAATAAATTAATTTAATTTAAAAATAGAACACATTTTTTCAAACAAAAGCTTACATTAACAATCGTTTAACATGCCGTTAGTTTTTGTCACACACTAAATAACACAGAGTTCGTTATCTGTAATCAACATTCCTAATTTTCATTGACAAAAAATAGTACAGTTAGGAACTTTGTAAACTCAAATAGTTCAACACGGAATTATCTGACAGCCATCAAATTGGAAAATAACAAAACTGTCAACGTAACGTGAAATTAGGCAATTTTATGAAAGCCGTCGGCCGGCGGCATCCGTGTACAAATTGCTACTTAAAACGATAAAAATCGATGTTGATACTCTACTCACCTACCGTCTACCGTTCGTTACAAAAACAATGGCAGCGCGACCTGCGACACACAAACAATAAATTCGCTAAATAATAGTTATCGAAAAATAAGTCCAAAACATTATCGTCATCCGGAAAGCATAAAAATATTTCAAATCGCCGAGACAATAGACTGGAGACAATGGGCTGCGGCGCAAAAAGGGACCAACTTATTTTTTTCCAAAAAAAGTGTGGTTTTTTGCAAAAGCGTTCCTTCGACAACAATCAGTGCACCGCCCTTCAGTAGCTTTTTTTAATAACGGGCCCGGGGTTTGTTTATTTTGTCGGCTAATATTATTGGTAATGGATTTTATAATAAAAAGTAGGACTGCCCATTAAAATAAGGGCAAATAATAGTTTACATAAAGTTAACGGTGTGTCAAATAAAGTTGTATTCAGTACAGGACTAAACCAAAGTCATTACTTTCATGTTAAGTTAAATAACACAGCGTGTTTACGGCAATTTTTGGTAATAAGTATGTACAGCACAAACTTTAATTGAATGTTGTCAAAGTAGATATCAATCTTTATCGCTACTGAAGTCAATTTCCGTATCCAATGACACACAACAGAACCTATCTGCTTCCAACGAACTGATTAGCATACAAACATCGTTTCCTTGATAACATAAAGACGATGCACTAACCGCGACCCTCGCGCTCGCGGCAAAGGTGGCAACACTAAATAACGGCCCAAACAACCGTTTCCGAAAACCGTAAAGGAAGTAATTACATATTCTAATCCAAATCCAGGGTCCCGCTTCATATGTCACTCCTTACACAATAAAAAAGGTAACACGCATTCGACCTCCTTCTAACGGTAGACTCTTTCTTCACCGGTCCTGAGAAAAAAAATCATCAAGAACCGCATTTCTAAACAGACGAGCATACGAAAAAAATTGCATACTTACTTATAATCTTAAAAAACAACGAGATGAATACAATCAAATCTATGTCTAAAGTCGAAGGCATAAGAGATTATTTTCAAAAGCAGCCCCTCGTGTGTAACATTAAAATTTATGCGCGCATTTGCATAATGTGCATAGCCCCTAAATTTTATTCAATAAAAAAATAGGATGGGTAGAAACTTTTTTGCATAAATTCTTACAAAGGAAACGGGTTAAACCATTCAGGAAGTGAAATGTCGTAGATCCGCTAGTGCGGTGGTTCAAAAATTAAAGTACCAACGTGTAACCCAATAAAAATAAACTTTAGATCGTTCGCATAAAAAACAGAATAGCAAATCTATAAAATTGGCGTTACAACTTTTCGCTCGCGGCTCCCTTTCGCGATGCACAATAGACCAAAATGTACCTGACTATAATTTATGCGAGAATATTAAGAGAAATGTACCTGCCCTTTTTGAATATTAAGTGCAACCTAACCCCTGACATTAGTGAATAGGGTTAAGATACTGTTTGAAAAGGAATAATATAAAAAATGCAAATAAACTGTCCCCACAGCTACGCGAGGGTCACAGGTATGCGAACGCATAGAAAAAAAATTGCAAGCGCACCGCGCGCGCATAAAGTTCCGCATTTATTGTTGCACAAAGGGTTCCGCGCTATTGTGGTACTTGATGGATCCCAGCACTTGTCACCTTGGCGTATAATTTGGGTGTGCACGGATCTTTTCTTATGCATATTCGGTAGGGAGCGTCTCATAGATAGTTCGTTTTTTAATAGCGTTTTTTTATTATGCTCTGTATGCAAAGATTTATCGTGGAGCCGCGGGATGTGCGTGAGAATGCTAGGAGATAATCGAATTTGCCTATAGACGCATCCACCCTAGGCAACCCTTTGCTTCGGTTCAATCGCGTTCATGGGAAATATGTGAATATTCAAACAAGATGTCATCTCCTTGAATATCGATTGCCGTTGAGATCCTTTTATAGTGCCTGGGAATTGATACATTGAATAGGAAGACCCTGTAGGGTTTTTGCATAATCTATCGGTGGCCGCGACGCCGGGATGCTTTGTTTGGTCATAACGGTGTTTCTTGATAAAGGGTTCTTTAAGTGAACGTTAAAAAATGAGACCGTTACAATTTTTTCCTTGGAGTCTCGGACTACTGTCCACGTTTTGTCTAAAGTAACCGTCGCTGTCTTTTATGAGTTTTTTTATTTTTTTATGAAGTCAGATAGCTGTTTTATTTGTACTACGCATATGACTTTATTGTTCTATAAACGAGAATTACGAGTGAATAATAAAGAAATAACATCCAAATTAAGTGTGTATTTTTATCCGAGTAGCTAAAATGTTTTAGTACAGAGTTCTTAACATAAATGCTTTATGATAATTTTAATTTTTACCGTCTATAAAGTTGTGAGTTAAGTACAATTTAATTTTAATTTTAACAATACGCAATAAAATAAAATTGATAATAAAACGTTTCTCTATTGGGAAACAAAATATAAAAAAATGCACAGTTACATAGCTGAACCTATGCAAACATGTCAAAACTGTAACCCTTTTTTGTGAATAGTGGTCGAAACGACCGCGGCATGTTTTTTCGGAAAAGCATTTTGCTCTAGTTTTTGTTTGTACCAAAACAAATAGTGTAATGGCTGTCGATATTGTCGGATGGTCGAGCTGTGACGCAACACCCGGAGACGGACAAAGGGGAAGACTTGGCAAAAAGTGCCGTAAAGTTTAATTACTCTAAAGTGTTGCGGTTTATACAGGATGTTACTAGCAACACGACGCTATTTTGTGCGCCCAATACAATTCTAATAAAATTTTCTAAGAATAATTTTACAAATAGATACAAGTTTAATTATAAGTTGCCAATCAAATGAATTACTAACTAGAAGAACTATTATGTTTGGCGCTATCGATTTTCTTCAACATATTACAAGTAATAATAACGCGTAATTCTAATAATCTCTTATACTCATTCAACAACATAAGTAGCAATTAAAATAATTATGCTTTATATGTTGTATGTTTATTAATTTAGAAAAATATTAGGACATAGGTTATAAAGAAAAATCTCTACCATTAATTACCGATTAACTTCCTACCTCCTCTATGAGTGAGATAACAAATTAAACTTGAACCAGCAACAGATCATTACAGCTGTCAAAATTATGTACTTAACGACCTCATTATACCTAATTGGGTTTGTTAGTTTTACATAATATGCACATTAACATTAGTACGGCAGAATAATTCAATAACTGTGAGCATGGGGAATATTTCCTATCATAATGAAACGTTCAAGTTATTATAATTCGTGTTTATGTCGTGTGCTGTATCGGAGCGAAGTTAAAAATGAATCTACTTTTTAAGCTAAAAGCAGATGATAATTTAATCGTCTCATTGTTGCGAATCAACCTGATGGTGACTGTACTTATTCATGAATTCACACACAAGGAATATAAAGGGAGAAAACATTGACTCGTAATTTGATTATCATAATTTATTTTAATTATAAACACTCATCTTTCGATTAGGGTCCTAGAACTCAAACATACCAAAAATACACCATACTGTGATGTGTCACTAATTTGTACAATTTTTTTTTCAGTGCAACCTTTCACGAAAGCTCGTAAAGAAATCGTCAGCAAACAGTAACGTGTCCGTGTTTTGTGTTTTTGCTCCAATAAACGTACACTTTCGTCACAGCTCCCATTGAAGGGTTAAGTTATGCAAATTGCCCTACAAATTGGCCCGGAGCCGATTGCCCGAGCCTACCTATTATAACTCCGTACTTTCCAAAATAAGCTTTTTTATTTGTCAAATGTTTTTTTGTTAATTCAAACAAATGGTTCCAGGAAATTATTTTTGGTTCGGTGTTATTATTAGCATTCAAGTTATTTTGTAAATATATATAAAGTTACGGAGAGATGTTTTCAGTTTATCACGTAGACTGTGAAGGGAATATTGTTATCATTTAGAAACAGTATCTAACAACGGAAAAAATACTCATATTGATAGAACATCGGCCTTCGGAATAAACTGTTGAAACAACAAGTCATACTAAATAAACGAGTTCATAATGCGCAATGTGCTCTGCACTGTCAATAAAAATAAATAGTCTCCTTATAAAAAATCACAGCAGACATCTATGATTTGTAAGCCAACACTACAATGTAGCAAGTCGTCACGTCCACGTGTCGTCTCGTCACAGCACGACACGACACGACACGACACGACGTGACGTGGACGAGATAATCCCGCCGAGACATAATCTGCCTACTTTATACCATATACATGTCAAATTTTAATTGAATCTCGCGTTAAATATGTTCTTAACGCGAAGCTAAGTTACCTCAGTTAAGGCACCGGAGATATTCCACCGTTTAATTTTTGTTCCCATATTGATCTTGAGGCTGAGCAGCGACCGAGCAGCTAATCTGTGAACGTATCGTGAGAATCGATTAAACGTAATGGTTTACTTCATTTTATAAATGAATCAATAGATTTGGTGTTATGGATGCTGTGCTGGATAAATTTTAACGTTCAATGATGGATGAAGAAGGAAAGGTCGTTGAGAGTGAAGTTCTATGAATTAGGACCAATTTTATCCGGACACTGGATTAGCATGATATTGATAACCTTGATTGTTGCTGTTGAGAAATTAATGAAAATTATAGTTTTTTTAATGCACAAATAAACGTTGATTCAACAAATAGGCTGATGTCTATCGCCTGTCTAAACATTGAACACCAAGTTGGATGATATGATAACTAATATCGCCAATTCGATCGGTGTTCCTAGCACCATGAGACCATGAAGGAATTATCCTCTATAAATGTATAAAACAATCCATCGATTCTATTCATGGCCTTAATATTAGTCAGAGAAATCCGTGCAACTTACTACGCTAACGAGTTAATGATTATTGTCGACATGACTCTTGTCCGGTCGGTTGTCCGATTATCCGATCTGCCATCCGATTGTCCGACTTGCCGATCACCTATCCAACTGTCCGGTAGGACCACCGATCGTTTTGAACATCCTCGTGTTCCTAAAACATACTCAAATGACATAACGCTCTTTAAATAAAATTATAGAAATATTCTTGCAAGTATAAAATATTTTTGTAAAACGGGTTAAATAAAATACGTTGAGGGAATGAAATGTCTAAGTAGACCAAAGTATTTAGCGTTTCAGTAACGGCAAATAAAAGTTAGCCTCAAAGGCTAGGGACAGTAAGTTGTTTTGTAAGCAATAAGCTTGACCAGCTGTTCAAGATGCACAATCTCCTTTATAAATAAGAATATCGTCTAGTCCCCGCGAAACAATGCCTATCAGTGACATTCTCTTCAATGGACTCTTTTGTCACAGAAAAGGGCGGCCTATTTTTATCCTGGCTGAATAACTTCTAAAGGTAGGACAAACGTTTTCGAACAGCCAAGGGCCAATTTAAAATTACGGTTAGCAAAACATTTTACTAATTCTCGTGATACAATCGCTATAACAATGTATGGTGTCTCAAGTTAACACGGAACAACTAAAAACTGGGATTGATAATTAAATCGACAAGAATCAAAAGTAACCTTTATACGAGTAGGTATCAATAGAATTTAATTATCTGCAGATGCACACACTGTCATTGTCACGATATATTTTTAGAGTTCAACAATGTCTTGTTGGAATCCACGAGTACTTACCAATTACACTTACAAGCCAATTTATTTATTCTTAAAAATAAATGTTGCTTCAAAAAAGGAACCATTATTAATTACTTATCGAACAAAATTGTTATTTAGAGAACATGTATCGTCCCGAGTGGAGCGAAAAAAAACGCGCCAAATGACCGTGAACGCTTCGTATCAAGGGATCGATACATATAATCGATACTTATAAATCGAGACTGTTATGAGACGATAAAATCGGCCGGCATCGCCGCCGGCTACTGGGCGTCGCGTCGGCCGGCCTAAGCGACGATTACTCTCCGCTCGTCTTATTTTGTTGCTGGCCACTCGATGCGAGATTATCGATAAAATAATTAAATGGTTACTCTCGAAATCGATTCCCGAGTGTTGTTATCGAGACTCGTGTTATTTGCTTCGTTTTTCTTGTTGCGAAATAGTCGCCTTGAACAACTTGGAAAGTTTTCGGTTTCACGGTTACGAACTTTTACTACGAACTCCTAAGTATTCACAATCTGATTGGGAATGTTAACTTTTTAATCGGATTACTAACTTTATGTCATGCCGTTGAACTTTCTGTATACTTTACGGATACTTGTTAATAGTACGTCTCCGTGTACGCATTCATTAAAATAATTGAAATTTGCTCGTAAATATAAGATCTCGTGATGTTATAAGAATCCAATTGGTAAAGAAGACTTATACTTTAATAAGTCAGAAAGGAATGACGTTTTAGTGCTTGTTACTGTTTGATAAATGAAGCTTTAAACCGTCGTGAATGTATAATTATATACGTCATCGATAAGTACAGTATACGTTAATACACATATCATTTCGTTGCTACTGAGAGCCGAGCCCATATCATAAAACGTAACCGAGATATTGGCGTTTCATAGTAAGTTTTCGTCCACTCCTTCGAATGTGTTTCCCACAAGAGTGGCAATGGACAGCGATATTCCCCAAAAGCCTGTGCACTCCGTGGCAGCGAGTGCGTGCCGGCCGGTCGTTCCCTCAGCAGCTCGACATCTTAATTGTCGGCCGGTGATAACTCGACTCACTGATTTATAATGCCTCCTAAACGTATTAGTGCCTTTGTCGGCTCTCACACTTATCGAGCGACTTAGTAGCGGCTTCCGCTGCCTCCGACACTTTTTATCCCTTTTATGAACAATAAGACAAACCACTGTCACAAACAAACGCCACAGAACTTTATAAAGAGCGTTCAAAGTGGAAATATCCTTCGAGGAAAAACAACCACAATCATAATGTTTTGCTAGGTTTTAAAATGTTGGAAACTGAAGCTACTAAAAGATAAACATCGACTTTGCTACGCAAATGAGAACAAATATCAAATAGGAACTTATAATAAAACGACTGTTAAGCGCGGCTCCAAGTGAAACTAAAAGATTTTTACAGTTGTGTTTATTTAGCATAAGTTTGCGGATCTTTTTATGGCCGAATAAACTCACGCCGCTCACCTTTTTACAGCGTCGTTTGTTTCGCTAAACACACGATAATTTACATATTATTATCTGAAGACATAAAAATCGGACATTCGTTGTCAGCGGTGTCACCGAGGTATCAGCTTCGTGACTGCCGCGCAACAAAAAGTCGTCGGCGGTGGAAAAAGGTTGATTTAGAAAAGAGCGTGTGAGACATGCGTGTGATGAATTGACATGTTCCCGGGGCCATTAGGGGCGAGATAAGGAGGCATTTAACTCAATCCGCGGCGTACGCGCACCTCCCCGCCCC